>OX421980.1:48164215-48426715 GCA_949128135.1 Parasteatoda lunata
CTCGCACCCGAAGCGAGAATCATTCCCCTAGACCACCGAGCCTTGTTTTTTGCAAGAGCTGCATATTTTTAATTTGTTAGTAATATGAAATATATTTCCCACCATCGTATGTTTTTATGCTCTATATTAAGAGGTCAAAAAAATTGTAACTCAATTTTCTTACTTGAAAATTATTTCCTTTTATTAAACACAATTCAGGGAAATAACGTATATATTTTCTCTATTTTTTTCGTGCAAATTTCATTATAAATGCTAGATTGTATCGAATTCAAAATGGTTTAAACTTCGGGCTCGACCGGGACTTGAACCCGGGACCTCTCGCACCCAAAGCGAGAATCATACCCCTAGACCACCGAGCCGCACGTTCACGTGACTCATTCAAATCCTTAAGTATTAAATTAAAGCTCGTCATTTGAATTCGAGCTATACTCTTCAGAAAATTCTTCTCTTAATACTCAAAATTTTCGAAACATTTTTTAGATAAAGTATAGAAAAGACTTTTTCATCAATACTTTCTCATTTCATAAAACAATTACTTTAAAATAATATCAATTAGTTCATTCATATTCAGTGAACGTTCTCATTTTCCAATCAATGCGTCGCATTAAAAAAAGATATCCCTTTGGGCTCGGCCGAGATTTGAACCCGGGTCCCCTCGCACCCGAAGCGAGAATCATACCCCTAGACCACCGAGCCTCGTTTTTTGCAAGAGCTGCATATTTTTAATTTGTTAGTAATATGAAATATATTTTCCACCATCGTATGTTTTTATGCTCTATATTAAGAGGTCAAAAAAATAGTAACTCAATTTTCTTACTTGAAAATTATTTCCTTTTATTAAACACAATTCAGGGAAATAACGTATATGTTTTCTCTGTTTTTTTCGTGCAAATTTCATAATTAATGCTAGATCGTATCGAATTCAGAATGGTATAACCTTAGGGCTCGACCGGGATTTGAACTCGGGACCTCTCGCACCCAAAGCGAGAATCATACCCCTAGACCACCGAGCCGCACGTTCACGTGACTCATTCAATTCCTTAAGTATTAAAATAAAACTCGTCATTTGAATTCGCGCTATACTTTGCAGAAAATTCTTCTCTTAATACTCAAAATTTTCGAAACATTTTTTAGATAAAGTATAGAAAAGACTTTTTCACCAATACTTTCTCATTTCATAAAACAATTACTTTAAAATAATCTCATTTAGTTCATTCATATTCAGTTCATTCATATTCAGTGAACGTTCTCATTTTCCAATCAATGCGTCGCATTAACAAAAGATATCCCTCAGGGCTCGACCGGGATTTGAACCCGGGTCCTCTCGCACCCGAAGCGAGAATCATATCCCTAGACCACCGAGCCTCGTTTTTTTGCAAGAGCTGCATATTTTTAATTTGTTAGTAATATGAAATATATTTTCCACCATCGTATGTTTTTATGTTCTATATTAAGAGGTCAAAAAAATAATAACTCAATTTTCTTTTTTGAAAATTATTTTCTTTTATTAAACACAATTCAGGGAAATAACGTATATATTTTCTCTATTTTTTTCGTGTAAATTTCATAACTAATGCAAGATCGTATCGAATTCAAAATGGTTTAACCTTCGGGCTCGACCGGGATTTGAACCCGGGACCTCTCGCACCCAAAGCGAGAATCATACCCCTAGACCACCGAGCCTCACGTTCACGTGACTCATTCAAATCCTTAAGTAATAAAATAAAACTCGTCATTTGACTTCGAGCTATACTTTGCAGAAAATTCTTCTCTTTATACTCAAAATTTTCGAAACATTTTTTAGATTAAGTATAGAAAAGACTTTTTCACCAATACTTTCTCATTTCATAAAACAATTACTTTAAAATAATCTCATTTAGCTCATTCATATTCAGTGAACGTTCTCATTTTCCAATCAATGCGTCGCATTAACAAAAAATATCCCTCAGGGCTCGGCCGAGATTTGAACCCGGGTCCTCCCGCACCCGAAGCGAGAATCATACCCCTAGACCACCGAGCCTCGTTTTTTGCAAGAACTGCATATTTTTAATTTGTTAGTAATATGAAATATATTTTCCACCATCGTATGTTTTTATGTTCTATATTAAGAGGTCAAAAAAATAATTACTCAATTTTCTTACTTGAAAATTATTTCCTTTTATTAAACACAATTCAGGGAAATAACGTATATATTTTCTCTGTTTTTTTCGTGCAAATTTCAGAATTAATGCTAGATCGTATCGAATTCAAAATGGTATAACCTTAGGGCTCGACCGGGATTTGAACTCGGGACCTCTCGCACCCAAAGCGAGAATCATACCCCTAGACCACCGAGCCGCACGTTCACGTGACTCATTCAAATCCTTAAGTAATAAAATAAAGCTCGTCATTTGAATTCAAGCTATACTTTGCAGAAAATTCTTCTCTTAATACTCAAAATTTTCGAAACATTTTTTAGATAAAGTATAGAAAAGACTTTTTCACCAATACTTTCTCATTTCATAAAACAAATACTTTAAAATAATCTCATTTAGTTCATTCATATTCAGTGAACGTTCTCATTTTCCAATCAATGCGTCGCATTAACAAAAGAGATCCCTCTGGGCTCGGCCGGGATTTGAACCCGGGTCCTCTCGCAACCGAAGCGAGAATCATGCCCCTAGACCACCGAGCCTCGATTTTTGCAAGGGCTGCATATTTTCAATTTGTAAGTAATATGAAAGATTTTACCACCATCGTATGTTTTTATGCTCTATATTAAGAGGTCAAAAAAATAGTAACTCAATTTTCTTACTTGAAAATTATTTCCTTTTATTAAACAAAATTCAGGGAAATAACGTATATATTTTCTCTGTTTTTTTCGTGCAAATTTCATAATTAATGCTAGATCGTATCGAATTCAAAATGGTATAACCTTAGGGCTCGACCGGGATTTGAACTCGGGACCTCTCGCACCCAAAGCGAGAATCATACCCCTAGACCACCGAGCCGCACGTTCACGTGACTCATTCAAATCCTTAAGTAATAAAATAAAACTCGTCATTTGACTTCGAGCTATACTTTGCAGAAAATTCTTCTCTTAATACTCAAAATTTTCGAAACATTTTTTAGATAAAGTATAGAAAAGACTTTTTCACCAATACTTTCTCATTTCATAAAACAATTACTTTAAAATAATCTCATTTAGTTCATTCATATTCAGTGAACGTTCTCATTTTCCAATCAATGCGTCGCATTAAAAAAAGATATCCCTTTGGGCTCGGCCGAGATTTGAACCCGGGTCCTCTCGCGCCCGAAGCGAGAATCATACCCCTAGACCACCGAGCCTCGTTTTTTGCAAGAGCTGCATATTTTTAATTTGTTAGTAATATGAAATATATTTTCCACCATCGTATGTTTTTATGCTCAATATTAAGAGGTCAAAAAAATAGTAACTCAATTTTCTTACTTGAAAATTATTTCCTTTTATTAAACACAATTCAGGGAAATAACGTATATATTTTCTCTATTTTTTTCGTGCAAATTTCATAATTAATGCTAGATCGTATCGAATTCAAAATGGTATAACCTTCGGGCTCGACCGGGATTTGAACCCGGGACCTCTCGCACCCAAAGCGAGAATCATACCCCTTGACCACCGAGCCGCACGTTCACGTGACTCATTAAAATCCTTAAGTATTAAAATAAAACTCGTCATTTGAATTCGAGCTATACTTTGCAGAAAATTCTTCTCTTAATACTCAAAATTTTCGAAACATTTTTTAGATAAAGTATAGAAAAAAGACTTTTTCACCAATACTTTCTCATTTCATAAAACAATTACTTTAAAATAATCTCATTTAGTTCATTCATATTCAGTGAACGTTCTCTTTTTCCAATCAATGCGTCGCATTAACAAATGATATCCCTCTGGGCTCGGCCGAGATTTGAACCCGGGTCCTCTCGCACCCGAAACGAGAATCATTCCCCTAGACCACCGAGCCTTGTTTTTTGCAAGAGCTGCATATTTTTAATTTGTTAGTAATATGAAATATATTTCCCACCATCGTATGTTTTTATGCTCTATATTAAGAGGTCAAAAAAATTGTAACTCAATTTTCTTACTTGAAAATTATTTCCTTTTATTAAACACAATTCAGGGAAATAACGTATATATTTTCTCTATTTTTTTCGTGCAAATTTCATAATTAATGCTAGATCGTATCGAATTCAAAATGGTATAACCTTCGGGCTCGACCGGGATTTGAACCCGGGACCTCTCGCACCCAAAGCGAGAATCATACCCCTAGACCACCGAGCCGCACGTTCACGTGACTCATTCAAATCCTTAAGTAATAAAATAAAACTCGTCATTTGACTTCGAGCTATACTTTGCAGAAAATTCTTCTCTTAATACTCAAAATTTTCGAAACATTTTTTAGATTAAGTATAGAAAAGACTTTTTCACCTATACTTTCTCATTTCATAAAACAAATACTTTAAAATAATCTCATTTAGTTCATTCATATTCAGTGAAGGTTCTCATTTTCCAATCAATGCGTCGCATTAACAAAAGAGATCCCTCTGGGCTCGGCCGGGATTTGAACCCGGGTCCTCTCGCACCCGAAGCGAGAATCATTCCCCTAGACCACCGAGCCTTGTTTTTTGCAAGAGCTGCATATTTTTAATTTGTTAGTAATATGAAATATATTTCCCACCATCGTATGTTTTTATGCTCTATATTAAGAGGTCAAAAAAATTGTAACTCAATTTTCTTACTTGAAAATTATTTCCTTTTATTAAACACAATTCAGGGAAATAACGTATATATTTTCTCTATTTTTTTCGTGCAAATTTCATTATAAATGCTAGATTGTATCGAATTCAAAATGGTTTAAACTTCGGGCTCGACCGGGACTTGAACCCGGGACCTCTCGCACCCAAAGCGAGAATCATACCCCTAGACCACCGAGCCGCACGTTCACGTGACTCATTCAAATCCTTAAGTATTAAAATAAAGCTCGTCATTTGAATTCGAGCTATACTCTTCAGAAAATTCTTCTCTTAATACTCAAAATTTTCGAAACATTTTTTAGATAAAGTATAGAAAAGACTTTTTCATCAATAATTTCTCATTTCATAAAACAATTACTTTAAAATAATATCAATTAGTTCATTCATATTCAGTGAACGTTCTCATTTTCCAATCAATGCGTCGCATTAAAAAAAGATATCCCTTTGGGCTCGGCCGAGATTTGAACCCGGGTCCTCTCGCGCCCGAAGCGAGAATCATACCCCTAGACCACCGAGCCTCGTTTTTTGCAAGAGCTGCATATTTTTAAATTGTTAGTAATATGAAATATATTTTCCACCATCGTATGTTTTTATGCTCAATAATAAGAGGTCAAAAAAATAGTAACTCAATTTTCTTACTTGAAAATTATTTCCTTTTATTAAACACAATTCAGGGAAATAACGTATATATTTTCTCTATTTATTTCGTGCAAATTTCATAATTAATGCTAGATCGTATCGAATTCAAAATGGTATAACCTTCGGGCTCGACCGGGATTTGAACCCGGGACCTCTCGCACCCAAAGCGAGAATCATACCCCTAGACCACCGAGCCGCACGTTCACGTGACTCATTCAAATCCTTAAGTAATAAAATAAAACTCGTCATTTGACTTCGAGCTATACTTTGCAGAAAATTCTTCTCTTAATACTCAAAATTTTCGAAACATTTTTTAGATTAAGTATAGAAAAGACTTTTTCACCAATACTTTCTCATTTCATAAAACAATTACTTTAAAATAATCTCATTTAGCTCATTCATATTCAGTGAACGTTCTCATTTTCCAATCAATGCGTCGCATTAACAAAATATATCCCTCAGGGCTCGGCCGAGATTTGAACCCGGATCCTCCCGCACCCGAAGCGAGAATCATACCCCTAGACCACCGAGCCTCGTTTTTTGCAAGAACTGCATATTTTTAATTTGCTAGTAATATGAAATATATTTTCCACCATCGTATGTTTTTATGTTCTATATTAAGAGGTCAAAAAAATAATTACTCAATTTTCTTACTTGAAAATTATTTCCTTTTATTAAACACAATTCAGGGAAATAACGTATATATTTTCTCTATTTTTTTCGTGCAAATTTCATTATAAATGCTAGATCGTATCGAATTCAAAATGGTTTAAACTTCGGGCTCGACCGGGATTTGAACCCGGGACCTCTCGCACCCAAAGCGAGAATCATACCCCTAGACCACCGAGCCGCACGTTCACGTGACTCATTCAAATCCTTAAGTAATAAAATAAAGCTCGTCATTTGAATTCAAGATATACTTTGCAGAAAATTCTTCTCTTAATACTCAAAATTTTCGAAACATTTTTTAGATAAAGTATAGAAAAGACTTTTTCACCAATACTTTCTCATTTCATAAAACAAATACTTTAAAATAATCTCATTTAGTTCATTCATATTCAGTGAAGGTTCTCATTTTCCAATCAATGCGTCGCATTAACAAAAGAGATCCCTCTGGGCTCGGCCGGGATTTGAACCCGGGTCCTCTCGCAACCGAAGCGAGAATCATGCCCCTAGACCACCGAGCCTCGATTTTTGCAAGGGCTGCATATTTTCAATTTGTAAGTAATATGAAAGATTTTACCACCATCGTATGTTTTTATGTTCTATATTAAGAGGTCAAAAAAATAGTAACTCAATTTTCTTACTTGAAAATTATTTCCTTTTATTAAACACAATTCAGGGAAATAACGTATATATTTTCTCTATTTTTTTCGTGCAAATTTCATAATTAATGCTAGATCGTATCGAATTCAAAATGGTATAACCTTCGGGCTCGACCGGGATTTGAACCCGGGACCTCTCGCACCCAAAGCGAGAATCATACCCCTAGACCACCGAGCCGCACGTTCACGTGACTCATTAAAATCCTTAAGTATTAAAATAAAACTCGTCATTTGAATTCGAGCTATACTTTGCAGAAAATTCTTCTCTTAATACTCAAAATTTTCGAAACATTTTTTAGATAAAGTATAGAAAAAAGACTTTTTCACCAATACTTTCTCATTTCATAAAACAATTACTTTAAAATAATCTCATTTAGTTCATTCATATTCAGTTCATTCATATTCAGTGAACGTTCTCATTTTCCAATCAATGCGTCGCATTAACAAAAGATATCCCTCAGGGCTCGACCGGGATTTGAACCCGGGTCCTCTCGCACCCAAAGCGAGAATCATATCCCTAGACCACCGAGCCTCGTTTTTTGCAAGAGCTGCATATTTTTAATTTGTTAGTAATATGAAATATATTTTTCACCATCGTATGTTTTTATGTTCTATATTAAGAGGTCAAAAAAATAATAACTCAATTTTCTTTTTTGAAAATTATTTTCTTTTATTAAACACAATTCAGGGAAATAACGTATATATTTCCTCTATTTTTTTCGTGTAAATTTCATAACTAATGCAAGATCGTATCGAATTCAAAATGGTTTAACCTTCGGGCTCGACCGGGATTTGAAACCGGGACCTCTCGCACCCAAAGCGAGAATCATACCCCTAGACCACCGAGCCGCACGTTCACGTGACTCATTCAAATCCTTAAGTATTAAAATAAAACTCGTCATTTGAATTCAAGCTATACTTTGCAGAAAATTCTTCTCTTCATACTCAAAATTTTCGAAACATTTTTTAGATAAAGTATAGAAAAGACTTTTTCATCAATACTTTCTCATTTCATAAAACAATTACTTTAAAATAATATCAATTAGTTCATTCATATTCAGTGAACGTTCTCATTTTCCAATCAATGCGTCGCATTAAAAAAAGATATCCCTTTGGGCTCGGCCGAGATTTGAACCCGGGTCCCCTCGCACCCGAAGCGAGAATCATACCCCTAGACCACCGAGCCTCGTTTTTTGCAAGAGCTGCATATTTTTAATTTGTCAGTAATATAAAATATATTATCCACCATCGTATGTTTTTATGCTCTATATTAAGAGGTCAAAAAAATAGTAACTCAATTTTCTTACTTGAAAATTATTTCCTTTTATTAAACACAATTCAGGGAAATAACGTATATATTTTCTCTGTTTTTTTCGTGCAAATTTCATAATTAATGCTAGATCGTATCGAATTCAAAATGGTATAACCTTAGGGCTCGACCGGGATTTGAACCCGGGACCTCTCGCACCCAAAGCGAGAATCATACCCCTAGACCACCGAGCCGCACGTTCACGTGACTCATTCAAATCCTTAAGTATTAAAATAAAACTCGTCATTTGAATTCGAGCTATACTTTGCAGAAAATTCTTCTCTTAATACTAAAAATTTTCGAAACATTTTTTAGATAAAGTATAGAAAAAAGACTTTTTCACCAATACTTTCTCATTTCATAAAACAAATACTTTAAAATAATCTCATTTAGTTCATTCATATTCAGTGAACGTTCTCATTTTCCAATCAATGCGTCGCATTAACAAAAGAGATCCCTCAGGGCTCGGCCGGGATTTGAACCCGGGTCCTCCCGCAACCGAAGCGAGAATCATGCCCCTAGACCACCGAGCCTCGATTTTTGCAAGGGCTGCATATTTTCAATTTGTTAGTAATATGAAAGATTTTACCACCATCGTATGTTTTTATGTTCTATATTAAGAGGTCAAAAAAATAATTACTCAATTTTCTTACTTGAAAATTATTTCCTTTTATTAAACACAATTCAGGGAAATAACGTATATATTTTCTCTATTTTTTTCGTGCAAATTTCATTATAAATGCTAGATCGTATCGAATTCAAAATGGTTTAAACTTCGGGCTCGACCGGGATTTGAACCCGGGACCTCTCGCACCCAAAGCGAGAATCATACCCCTAGACCACCGAGCCGCACGTTCACGTGACTCATTCAAATCCTTAAGTATTAAAATAAAACTCGTTATTTGAATTCGAGCTATACTTTGCAGAAAATTCTTCTCTTAATACTCAAAATTTTCGAAACATTTTTTAGATAAAGTATAGAAAAAAGACTTTTTCACCAATACTTTCTCATTTCATAAAACAATTACTTTAAAATAATCTCATTTAGATCATTCATATTCAGTGAACGTTCTCATTTTCCAATAAATGCGTCGCATTAACAAAAGATAATCCTCAGGGCTCGACCGGGATTTGAACCCGGGTCCTCTCGCACCCGAAGCGAGAATCATATCCCTAGACCACCGAGCCTCGTTTTTTGCAAGAGCTGCATATTTTTAATTTGTTAGTAATATGAAATATATTTTCCACCATCGTATGTTTTTATGTTCTATATTAAGAGGTCAAAAAAATAATAACTGAATTTTCTTTTTTGAAAATTATTTTCTTTTATTAAACACAATTCAGGGAAATAACGTATATATTTTCTCTATTTTTTTCGTGTAAATTTCATAACTAATGCAAGATCGTATCGAATTCAAAATGGTTTAACCTTCGGGCTCGACCGGGATTTGAACCCGGGAAATCTCGCACCCAAAGCGAGAATCATACCCCTAGACCACCGAGCCGCACGTTCACGGGACTCATTCAAATCCTTAAGTATTAAAATAAATCTCGTCATTTGAATTCGAGCTATACTTTGCAGAAAATTCTTCTCTTTATACTCAACATTTTCGAAACATTTTTTAGATAAAGTATAGAAAAGAATTTTTCACCAATACTTTCTCATTTCATAAAACAATATTTTTAAAATAATCTCATTTAGTTCATTCATATTCAGTGAACGTTCTCATTTTCCAATCAATGCGTCGCATTAAAAAAAGATATCCCTTTGGGCTCGGCCGAGATTTGCCCCGGGTCCTCTCGCATCCGAAGCGAGAATCATACCCCTAGACCACCGAGCCTCGTTTTTTGCAAGAGCTGCATATTTTTAATTTGTTAGTAATATGAAATATATTTTCCACCATCGTATGTTTTTATGCTCAATATTAAGAGGTCAAAAAAATAGTAACTCAATTTTCCTACTTGAAAATTATTTCCTTTTATTAAACACAATTCAGGGAAATAACGTATATATTTTCTCTATTTTTTTCGTGCAAATTTCATAATTAATGCTAGATCGTATCGAATTCAAAATGGTATAACCTTCGGGCTCGACCGGGACTTGAACCCGGGACCTCTCGCACCCAAAGCGAGAATCATACCCCTAGACCACCGAGCCGCACGTTCACGTGACTCATTCAAATCCTTAAGTATTAAAATAAAACACGTCATTTGAATTCGAGCTATACTTTGCAGAAAATTCTTCTCTTAATACTCAAAATTTTCGAAACATTTTTTAGATAAAGTATAGAAAAGACTTTTTCACCAATACTTTCTCATTTCATAAAACAATTACTTTAAAATAATCTCATTTAGTTCATTCATATTCAGTGAACGTTCTCATTTTCCAATCAATGCGTCGCATTAAAAAAAGATATCCCTTTGGGCTCGGCCGAGATTTGTACCCGGGTCCTCTCGCGCCCGAAGCGAGAATCATACCCCTAGACCACCGAGCCTCGTTTTTTGCAAGAGCTGCATATTTTTAATTTGTTAGTAATATGAAATATATTTTCCACCATCGTATGTTTTTATGTTCTATATTAAGAGGTCAAAAAAATAATAACTCAATTTTCTTTTTTGAAAATTATTTTCTTTTATTAAACACAATTCAGGGAAATAACGTATATATTTCCTCTATTTTTTTCGTGTAAATTTCATAACTAATGCAAGATCGTATCGAATTCAAAATGGTTTAACCTTCGGGCTCGACCGGGATTTGAACCCGGCACCTCTCGCACCCAAAGCGAGAATCATACCCCTAGACCACCGAGCCGCACGTTCGCGTGACTCATTCAAATCCTTAAGTATTAAAATAAAACTCGTCATTTGAATTCAAGCTATACTTTGCAGAAATTTCTTCTCTTAATACTCAAAATTTTCGAAACATTTTTTAGATAAAGTATAGAAAAGACTTTTTCACCAATACTTTCTCATTTCATAAAACAAATACTTTAAAATAATCTCATTTAGTTCATTCATATTCAGTGAACGTTCTCTTTTTCCAATCAATGCGTCGCATTAACAAATGATATCCCTCTGGGCTCGGCCGAGATTTGAACCCGGGTCCTCTCGCACCCGAAGCGAGAATCATTCCCCTAGACCACCGAGCCTTGTTTTTTGCAAGAGCTGCATATTTTTAATTTGTTAGTAATATGAAATATATTTCCCACCATCGTATGTTTTTATGCTCTATATTAAGAGGTCAAAAAAATTGTAACTCAATTTTCTTACTTGAAAATTATTTCCTTTTATTAAACACAATTCAGGGAAATAACGTATATATTTTCTCTGTTTTTTTCGTGCAAATTTCATAATTAATGCTAGATCGTATCGAATTCAAAATGGTATAACCTTAGGGCTCGACCGGGATTTGAACCCGGGACCTCTCGCACCCAAAGCGAGAATCATACCCCTAGACCACCGAGCCGCACGTTCACGTGACTCATTCAAATCCTTAAGTATTAAAATAAAACTCGTCATTTGAATTCGAGCTATACTTTGCAGAAAATTCTTCTCTTAATACTCAAAATTTTCGAAACATTTTTTAGATAAAGTATAGAAAAAAGACTTTTTCACCAATACTTTCTCATTTCATAAAACAAATACTTTAAAATAATCTCATTTAGTTCATTCATATTCAGTGAACGTTCTCATTTTCCAATCAATGCGTCGCATTAACAAAAGAGATCCCTCAGGGCTCGGCCGGGATTTGAACCCGGGTCCTCCCGCAACCGAAGCGAGAATCATGCCCCTAGACCACCGAGCCTCGATTTTTGCAAGGGCTGCATATTTTCAATTTGTTAGTAATATGAAAGATTTTACCACCATCGTATGTTTTTATGTTCTATATTAAGAGGTCAAAAAAATAATTACTCAATTTTCTTACTTGAAAATTATTTCCTTTTATTAAACACAATTCAGGGAAATAACGTATATATTTTCTCTATTTTTTTCGTGCAAATTTCATTATAAATGCTAGATCGTATCGAATTCAAAATGGTTTAAACTTCGGGCTCGACCGGGATTTGAACCCGGGACCTCTCGCACCCAAAGCGAGAATCATACCCCTAGACCACCGAGCCGCACGTTCACGTGACTCATTCAAATCCTTAAGTATTAAAATAAAGCTCGTCATTTGAATTCGAGCTATACTCTTCAGAAAATTCTTCTCTTAATACTCAAAATTTTTGAAACATTTTTTAGATAAAGTATAGAAAAGACTTTTTCATCAATACTTTCTCATTTCATAAAACAATTACTTTAAAATAATATCAATTAGTTCATTCATATTCAGTGAACGTTCTCATTTTCCAATCAATGCGTCGCATTAAAAAAAGATATCCCTTTGGGCTCGGCCGAGATTTGAACCCGGGTCCCCTCGCACCCGAAGCGAGAATCATACCCCTAGACCACCGAGCCTCGTTTTTTGCAAGAGCTGCATATTTTTAATTTGTTAGTAATATGAAATATATTTTCCACCATCGTATGTTTTTATGCTCTATATTAAGAGGTCAAAAAAATAGTAACTCAATTTTCTTACTTGAAAATTATTTCCTTTTATTAAACACAATTCAGGGAAATAACGTATATATTTTCTCTGTTTTTTTCGTGCAAATTTCATAATTAATGCTAGATCGTATCGAATTCAAAATGGTATAACCTTAGGGCTCGAACGGGATTTGAACTCGGGGCATCTCGCACCCAAAGCGAGAATCATACCCCTTGACCACCGAGCCGCACGTTCACGTGACTCATTCAAATCCTTAAGTATTAAAATAAAACTCGTCATTTGAATTCGCGCTATACTTTGCAGAAAATTCTTCTCTTAATACTCAAAATTTTCGAAACATTTTTTAGATAAAGTATAGAAAAGACTTTTTCACCAATACTTTCTCATTTCATAAATTACTTTAAAATAATCTCATTTAGTTCATTCATATTCAGTGAACGTTCTCATTTTCTAATCAATGCGTCGCGTTAAAAAAAGATATCCCTTTGGGTTCGGCCGAGATTTGAACCCGGGTCCTCTCGCGCCCGAAGCGAGAATCATACCCCTAGACCACCGAGCCTCGTTTTTTGCAAGAGCTGCATATTTTTAATTTGTTAGTAATATGAAATATATTTTCCACCATCGTATGTTTTTATGCTCAATATTAAGAGGTCAAAAAAATAGTAACTCAATTTTCTTACTTGAAAATTATTTCCTTTTATTAAACACAATTCAGGGAAATAACGTATATATTTTCTCTATTTTTTTCGTGCAAATTTCATAATTAATGCTAGATCGTATCGAATTCAAAATGGTATAAACTTCGGGCTCGACCGGGATTTGAACCCGGGACCTCTCGCACCCAAAGCGAGAATCATACCCCTAGACCACCGAGCCGCACGTTCACGTGACTCATTCAAATCCTTAAGTATTAAAATAAAACTCGTTATTTGAATTCGAGCTATACTTTGCAGAAAATTCTTCTCTTAATACTCAAAATTTTCGAAACATTTTTTAGATAAAGTATAGAAAAAAGACTTTTTCACCAATACTTTCTCATTTCATAAAACAATTACTTTAAAATAATCTCATTTAGATCATTCATATTCAGTGAACGTTCTCATTTTCCAATCAATGCGTCGCATTAACAAAAGATAACCCTCAGGGCTCGACCGGGATTTGAACCCGGGTCCTCTCGCACCCGAAGCGAGAATCATATCCCTAGACCACCGAGCCTCGTTTTTTGCAAGAGCTGCATATTTTTAATTTGTTAGTAATATGAAATATATTTTCCACCATCGTATGTTTTTATGTTCTATATTAAGAGGTCAAAAAAATAATAACTGAATTTTCTTTTTTGAAAATTATTTTCTTTTATTAAACACAATTCAGGGAAATAACGTATATATTTTCTCTATTTTTTTCGTGTAAATTTCATAACTAATGCAAGATCGTATCGAATTCAAAATGGTTTAACCTTCGGGCTTGACCGGGATTTGAACCCGGGAAATCTCGCACCCAAAGCGAGAATCATACCCCTAGACCACCGAGCCGCACGTTCACGGGACTCATTCAAATCCTTAAGTATTAAAATAAATCTCGTCATTTGAATTCGAGCTATACTTTGCAGAAAATTCTTCTCTTAATACTCAACATTTTCGAAACATTTTTTAGATAAAGTATAGAAAAGACTTTTTCACCAATACTTTCTCATTTCATAAAACAATATTTTTAAAATAATCTCATTTAGTTCATTCATATTCAGTGAACGTTCTCATTTTCCAATCAATGCGTCGCATTAAAAAAAGATATCCCTTTGGGCTCGGCCGAGATTTGCCCCGGGTCCTCTCGCATCCGAAGCGAGAATCATACCCCTAGACCACCGAGCCTCGTTTTTTGCAAGAGCTGCATATTTTTAATTTGTTAGTAATATGAAATATATTTTCCACCATCGTATGTTTTTATGCTCAATATTAAGAGGTCAAAAAAATAGTAATTCAATTTTCCTACTTGAAAATTATTTCCTTTTATTAAACACAATTCAGGGAAATAACGTATATATTTTCTCTATTTTTTTCGTGCAAATTTCATAATTAATGCTAGATCGTATCGAATTCAAAATGGTATAACCTTCGGGCTCGACCGGGACTTGAACCCGGGACCTCTCGCACCCAAAGCGAGAATCATACCCCTAGACCACCGAGCCGCACGTTCACGTGACTCATTCAAATCCTTAAGTATTAAAATAAAACACGTCATTTGAATTCGAGCTATACTTTGCAGAAAATTCTTCTCTTAATACTCAAAATTTTCGAAACGTTTTTTAGATAAAGTATAGAAAAAAGACTTTTTCACCAATACTTTCTCATTTCATAAAACAAATACTTTAAAATAATCTCATTTAGTTCATTCATATTCAGTGAACGTTCTCATTTTCCAATCAATGCGTCGCATTAACAAAAGAGATCCCTCAGGGCTCGGCCGGGATTTGAACCCGGGTCCTCCCGCAACCGAAGCGAGAATCATGCCCCTAGACCACCGAGCCTCGATTTTTGCAAGGGCTGCATATTTTCAATTTGTTAGTAATATGAAAGATTTTACCACCATCGTATGTTTTTATGTTCTATATTAAGAGGTCAAAAAAATAATTACTCAATTTTCTTACTTGAAAATTATTTCCTTTTATTAAACACAATTCAGGGAAATAACGTATATATTTTCTCTATTTTTTTCGTGCAAATTTCATTATAAATGCTAGATCGTATCGAATTCAAAATGGTTTAAACTTCGGGCTCGACCGGGATTTGAACCCGGGACCTCTCGCACCCAAAGCGAAAATCATACCCCTAGACCACCGAGCCGCACGTTCACGTGACTCATTCAAATCCTTAAGTATTAAAATAAAGCTCGTCATTTGAATTCGAGCTATACTCTTCAGAAAATTCTTCTCTTAATACTCAAAATTTTTGAAACATTTTTTAGATAAAGTATAGAAAAGACTTTTTCATCAATACTTTCTCATTTCATAAAACAATTACTTTAAAATAATATCAATTAGTTCATTCATATTCAGTGAACGTTCTCATTTTCCAATCAATGCGTCGCATTAAAAAAAGATATCCCTTTGGGCTCGGCCGAGATTTGAACCCGGGTCCCCTCGCACCCGAAGCGAGAATCATACCCCTAGACCACCGACCCTCGTTTTTTGCAAGAGCTGCATATTTTTAATTTGTTAGTAATATGAAATATATTTTCCACCATCGTATGTTTTTATGCTCTATATTAAGAGGTCAAAAAAATAGTAACTCAATTTTCTTACTTGAAAATTATTTCCTTTTATTAAACACAATTCAGGGAAATAACGTATATATTTTCTCTGTTTTTTTCGTGCAAATTTCATAATTAATGCTAGATCGTATCGAATTCAAAATGGTATAACCTTAGGGCTCGAACGGGATTTGAACTCGGGACATCTCGCACCCAAAGCGAGAATCATACCCCTTGACCACCGAGCCGCACGTTCACGTGACTCATTCAAATCCTTAAGTATTAAAATAAAACTCGTCATTTGAATTCGCGCTATACTTTGCAGAAAATTCTTCTCTTAATACTCAAAATTTTCGAAACATTTTTTAGATAAAGTATAGAAAAGACTTTTTCACCAATACTTTCTCATTTCATAAATTACTTTAAAATAATCTCATTTAGTTCATTCATATTCAGTGAACGTTCTCATTTTCTAATCAATGCGTCGCGTTAAAAAAAGATATCCCTTTGGGTTCGGCCGAGATTTGAACCCGGGTCCTCTCGCGCCCGAAGCGAGAATCATACCCCTAGACCACCGAGCCTCGTTTTTTGCAAGAGCTGCATATTTTTAATTTGTTAGTAATATGAAATATATTTTCCACCATCGTATGTTTTTATGCTCAATATTAAGAGGTCAAAAAAATAGTAACTCAATTTTCTTACTTGAAAATTATTTCCTTTTATTAAACACAATTCAGGGAAATAACGTATATATTTTCTCTATTTTTTTCGTGCAAATTTCATAATTAATGCTAGATCGTATCGAATTCAAAATGGTATAAACTTCGGGCTCGTCCGGGATTTGAACCCGGGACCTCTCGCACCCAAAGCGAGAATCATACCCCTAGACCACCGAGCCGCACGTTCACGAGACTCATTCAAATCCTTAAGTATTAAAATAAAACTCGTTATTTGAATTCGAGCTATACTTTGCAGAAAATTCTTCTCTTAATACTCAAAATTTTCGAAACATTTTTTAGATAAAGTATAGAAAAAAGACTTTTTCACCAATACTTTCTCATTTCATAAAACAATTACTTTAAAATAATCTCATTTAGATCATTCATATTCAGTGAACGTTCTCATTTTCCAATCAATGCGTCGCATTAACAAAAGATAACCCTCAGGGCTCGACCGGGATTTGAACCCGGGTCCTCTCGCACCCGAAGCGAGAATCATATCCCTAGACCACCGAGCCTCGTTTTTCGCAAGAGCTGCATATTTTTAATTTGTTAGTAATATGAAATATATTTTCCACCATCGTATGTTTTTATGTTCTATATTAAGAGGTCAAAAAAATAATAACTGAATTTTCTTTTTTGAAAATTATTTTCTTTTATTAAACACAATTCAGGGAAATAACGTATATATTTTCTCTATTTTTTTCGTGTAAATTTCATAACTAATGCAAGATCGTATCGAATTCAAAATGGTTTAACCTTCGGGCTCGACCGGGATTTGAACCCGGGAAATCTCGCACCCAAAGCGAGAATCATACCCCTAGACCACCGAGCCGCACGTTCACGGGACTCATTCAAATCCTTAAGTATTAAAATAAATCTCGTCATTTGAATTCGAGCTATACTTTGCAGAAAATTCTTCTCTTAATACTCAACATTTTCGAAACATTTTTTAGATAAAGTATAGAAAAGACTTTTTCACCAATACTTTCTCATTTCATAAAACAATATTTTTAAAATAATCTCATTTAGTTCATTCATATTCAGTGAACGTTCTCATTTTCCAATCAATGCGTCGCATTAAAAAAAGATATCCCTTTGGGCTCGGCCGAGATTTGCCCCGGGTCCTCTCGCATCCGAAGCGAGAATCATACCCCTAGACCACCGAGCCTCGTTTTTTGCAAGAGCTGCATATTTTTAATTTGTTAGTAATATGAAATATATTTTCCACCATCGTATGTTTTTATGCTCAATATTAAGAGGTCAAAAAAATAGTAACTCAATTTTCCTACTTGAAAATTATTTCCTTTTATTAAACACAATTCAGGGAAATAACGTATATATTTTCTCTATTTTTTTCGTGCAAATTTCATAATTAATGCTAGATCGTATCGAATTCAAAATGGTATAACCTTCGGGCTCGACCGGGACTTGAACCCGGGACCTCTCGCACCCAAAGCGAGAATCATACCCCTAGACCACCGAGCCGCACGTTCACGTGACTCATTCAAATCCTTAAGTATTAAAATAAAACACGTCATTTGAATTCGAGCCATACTTTGCAGAAAATTCTTCTCTTAATACTCAAAATTTTCGAAACGTTTTTTAGATAAAGTATAGAAAAAAGACTTTTTCACCAATACTTTCTCATTTCATAAAACAAATACTTTAAAATAATCTCATTTAGTTCATTCATATTCAGTGAACGTTCTCATTTTCCAATCAATGCGTCGCATTAACAAAAGAGATCCCTCAGGGCTCGGCCGGGATTTGAACCCGGGTCCTCCCGCAACCGAAGCGAGAATCATGCCCCTAGACCACCGAGCCTCGATTTTTGCAAGGGCTGCATATTTTCAATTTGTTAGTAATATGAAAGATTTTACCACCATCGTATGTTTTTATGTTCTATATTAAGAGGTCAAAAAAATAATTACTCAATTTTCTTACTTGAAAATTATTTCCTTTTATTAAACACAATTCAGGGAAATAACGTATATATTTTCTCTATTTTTTTCGTGCAAATTTCATTATAAATGCTAGATCGTATCGAATTCAAAATGGTTTAAACTTCGGGCTCGACCGGGATTTGAACCCGGGACCTCTCGCACCCAAAGCGAGAATCATACCCCTAGACCACCGAGCCGCACGTTCACGTGACTCATTCAAATCCTTAAGTATTAAAATAAAGCTCGTCATTTGAATTCGAGCTATACTCTTCAGAAAATTCTTCTCTTAATACTCAAAATTTTTGAAACATTTTTTAGATAAAGTATAGAAAAGACTTTTTCATCAATACTTTCTCATTTCATAAAACAATTACTTTAAAATAATATCAATTAGTTCATTCATATTCAGTGAACGTTCTCATTTTCCAATCAATGCGTCGCATTAAAAAAAGATATCCCTTTGGGCTCGGCCGAGATTTGAACCCGGGTCCCCTCGCACCCGAAGCGAGAATCATACCCCTAGACCACCGAGCCTCGTTTTTTGCAAGAGCTGCATATTTTTAATTTGTTAGTAATATGAAATATATTTTCCACCATCGTATGTTTTTATGCTCTATATTAAGAGGTCAAAAAAATAGTAACTCAATTTTCTTACTTGAAAATTATTTCCTTTTATTAAACACAATTCAGGGAAATAACGTATATATTTTCTCTGTTTTTTTCGTGCAAATTTCATAATTAATGCTAGATCGTATCGAATTCAAAATGGTATAACCTTAGGGCTCGAACGGGATTTGAACTCGGGACCTGTCGCACCCAAAGCGAGAATCATACCCCTTGACCACCGAGCCGCACGTTGACGTGACTCATTCAAATCCTTAAGTATTAAAATAAAACTCGTCATTTGAATTCGCGCTATACTTTGCAGAAAATTCTTCTCTTAATACTCAAAATTTTCGAAACATTTTTTAGATAAAGTATAGAAAAGACTTTTTCACCAATACTTTCTCATTTCATAAAACAATTACTTTAAAATAATCTCATTTAGTTCATTCATATTCAGTGAACGTTCTCATTTTCTAATCAATGCGTCGCGTTAAAAAAAGATATCCCTTTGGGTTCGGCCGAGATTTGAACCCGGGTCCTCTCGCGCCCGAAGCGAGAATCATACCCCTAGACCACCGAGCCTCGTTTTTTGCAAGAGCTGCATATTTTTAATTTGTTAGTAATATGAAATATATTTTCCACCATCGTATGTTTTTATGCTCAATATTAAGAGGTCAAAAAAATAGTAACTCAATTTTCTTACTTGAAAATTATTTCCTTTTATTAAACACAATTCAGGGAAATAACGTATATATTTTCTCTATTTTTTTCGTGCAAATTTCATAATTAATGCTAGATCGTATCGAATTCAAAATGGTATAAACTTCGGGCTCGTCCGGGATTTGAACCCGGGACCTCTCGCACCCAAAGCGAGAATCATACCCCTAGACCACCGAGCCGCACGTTCACGAGACTCATTCAAATCCTTAAGTATTAAAATAAAACTCGTTATTTGAATTCGAGCTATACTTTGCAGAAAATTCTTCTCTTAATACTCAAAATTTTCGAAACATTTTTTAGATAAAGTATAGAAAAAAGACTTTTTCACCAATACTTTCTCATTTCATAAAACAATTACTTTAAAATAATTTCATTTAGATCATTCATATTCAGTGAACGTTCTCATTTTCCAATCAATGCGTCGCATTAACAAAAGATAACCCTCAGGGCTCGACCGGGATTTGAACCCGGGTCCTCTCGCACCCGAAGCGAGAATCATATCCCTAGACCACCGAGCCTCGTTTTTTGCAAGAGCTGCATATTTTTAATTTGTTAGTAATATGAAATATATTTTCCACCATCGTATGTTTTTATGTTCTATATTAAGAGGTCAAAAAAATAATAACTGAATTTTCTTTTTTGAAAATTATTTTCTTTTATTAAACACAATTCAGGGAAATAACGTATATATTTTCTCTATTTTTTTCGTGTAAATTTCATAACTAATGCAAGATCGTATCGAATTCAAAATGGTTTAACCTTCGGGCTCGACCGGGATTTGAACCCGGGAAATCTCGCACCCAAAGCGAGAATCATACCCCTAGACCACCGAGCCGCACGTTTACGGGACTCATTCAAATCCTTAAGTATTAAAATAAATCTCGTCATTTGAATTCGAGCTATACTTTGCAGAAAATTCTTCTCTTAATACTCAACATTTTCGAAACATTTTTTAGATAAAGTATAGAAAAGACTTTTTCACCAATACTTTCTCATTTCATAAAACAATATTTTTAAAATAATCTCATTTAGTTCATTCATATTCAGTGAACGTTCTCATTTTCCAATCAATGCGTCGCATTAAAAAAAGATATCCCTTTGGGCTCGGCCGAGATTTGCCCCGGGTCCTCTCGCATCCGAAGCGAGAATCATACCCCTAGACCACCGAGCCTCGTTTTTTGCAAGAGCTGCATATTTTTAATTTGTTAGTAATATGAAATATATTTTCCACCATCGTATGTTTTTATGCTCAATATTAAGAGGTCAAAAAAATAGTAACTCAATTTTCCTACTTGAAAATTATTTCCTTTTATTAAACACAATTCAGGGAAATAACGTATATATTTTCTCTATTTTTTTCGTGCAAATTTCATAATTAATGCTAGATCGTATCGAATTCAAAATGGTATAACCTTCGGGCTCGACCGGGACTTGAACCCGGGACCTCTCGCACCCAAAGCGAGAATCATACCCCTAGACCACCGAGCCGCACGTTCACGTGACTCATTCAAATCCTTAAGTATTAAAATAAAACACGTCATTTGAATTCGAGCCATACTTTGCAGAAAATTCTTCTCTTAATACTCAAAATTTTCGAAACGTTTTTTAGATAAAGTATAGAAAAAAGACTTTTTCACCAATACTTTCTCATTTCATAAAACAAATACTTTAAAATAATCTCATTTAGTTCATTCATATTCAGTGAACGTTCTCATTTTCCAATCAATGCGTCGCATTAACAAAAGAGATCCCTCAGGGCTCGGCCGGGATTTGAACCCGGGTCCTCCCGCAACCGAAGCGAGAATCATGCCCCTAGACCACCGAGCCTCGATTTTTGCAAGGGCTGCATATTTTCAATTTGTTAGTAATATGAAAGATTTTACCACCATCGTATGTTTTTATGTTCTATATTAAGAGGTCAAAAAAATAATTACTCAATTTTCTTACTTGAAAATTATTTCCTTTTATTAAACACAATTCAGGGAAATAACGTATATATTTTCTCTATTTTTTTCGTGCAAATTTCATTATAAATGCTAGATCGTATCGAATTCAAAATGGTTTAAACTTCGGGCTCGACCGGGATTTGAACCCGGGACCTCTCGCACCCAAAGCGAGAATCATACCCCTAGACCACCGAGCCGCACGTTCACGTGACTCATTCAAATCCTTAAGTATTAAAATAAAGCTCGTCATTTGAATTCGAGCTATACTCTTCAGAAAATTCTTCTCTTAATACTCAAAATTTTTGAAACATTTTTTAGATAAAGTATAGAAAAGACTTTTTCATCAATACTTTCTCATTTCATAAAACAATTACTTTAAAATAATATCAATTAGTTCATTCATATTCAGTGAACGTTCTCATTTTCCAATCAATGCGTCGCATTAAAAAAAGATATCCCTTTGGGCTCGGCCGAGATTTGAACCCGGGTCCCCTCGCACCCGAAGCGAGAATCATACCCCTAGACCACCGAGCCTCGTTTTTTGCAAGAGCTGCATATTTTTAATTTGTTAGTAATATGAAATATATTTTCCACCATCGTATGTTTTTATGCTCTATATTAAGAGGTCAAAAAAATAGTAACTCAATTTTCTTACTTGAAAATTATTTCCTTTTATTAAACACAATTCAGGGAAATAACGTATATATTTTCTCTGTTTTTTTCGTGCAAATTTCATAATTAATGCTAGATCGTATCGAATTCAAAATGGTATAACCTTAGGGCTCGAACGGGATTTGAACTCGGGACCTCTCGCACCCAAAGCGAGAATCATACCCCTTGACCACCGAGCCGCACGTTGACGTGACTCATTCAAATCCTTAAGTATTAAAATAAAACTCTTCATTTGAATTCGCGCTATACTTTGCAGAAAATTCTTCTCTTAATACTCAAAATTTTCGAAACATTTTTTAGATAAAGTATAGAAAAGACTTTTTCACCAATACTTTCTCATTTCATAAAACAATTACTTTAAAATAATCTCATTTAGTTCATTCATATTCAGTGAACGTTCTCATTTTCTAATCAATGCGTCGCGTTAAAAAAAGATATCCCTTTGGGTTCGGCCGAGATTTGAACCCGGGTCCCCTCGCACCCGAAGCGAGAATCATACCCCTAGACCACCGAGCCTCGTTTTTTGCAAGAGCTGCATATTTTTAATTTGTTAGTAATATGAAATATATTTTCCACCATCATATGATTTTATGCTCTATATTAAGAGGTCAAAAAAATAGTAACTCAATTTTCTTACTTGAAAATTATTTCCTTTTATTAAACACAATTCAGGGAAATAACGTATATATTTTCTCTGTTTTTTTCGTGCAAATTTCATAATTAATGCTAGATCGTATCGAATTCAAAATGGTATAGTCTTAGGGCTCGAACGGGATTTGAACTCGGGACCTCTCGCACCAAAAGCGAGAATCATACCCCTTGACCACCGAGCCGCACGTTGACGTGACTCATTCAAATCCTTAAGTATTAAAATAAAACTCGTCATTTGAATTCGCGCTATACTTTGCAGAAAATTCTTCTCTTAATACTCAAAATTTTCGAAACATTTTTTAGATAAAGTATAGAAAAGACTTTTTCACCAATACTTTCTCATTTCATAAAACAATTACTTTAAAATAATCTCATTTAGTTCATTCATATTCAGTGAACGTTCTCATTTTCTAATCAATGCGTCGCGTTAAAAAAAGATATCCCTTTGGGTTCGGCCGAGATTTGAACCCGGGTCCTCTCGCGCCCGAAGCGAGAATCATACCCCTAGACCACCGAGCCTCGTTTTTTGCAAGAGCTGCATATTTTTAATTTGTTAGTAATATGAAATATATTTTCCACCATCGTATGTTTTTATGCTCAATATTAAGAGGTCAAAAAAATAGTAACTCAATTTTCTTACTTGAAAATTATTTCCTTTTATTAAACACAATTCAGGGAAATAACGTATATATTTCCTCTATTTTTTTCGTGCAAATTTCATAATTAATGCTAGATCGTATCGAATTCAAAATGGTATAAACTTCGGGCTCGACCGGGATTTGAACCCGGCACCTCTCGCACCCAAAGCGAGAATCATTCCCCTAGACCACCGAGCCGCACGTTCACGTGACTCATTCAAATCCTTAAGTATTAAAATAAAACTCGTCATTTGAATTCGAGCTATACTTTGCAGAAAATTCTTCTCTTAATACTCAAAATTTTCGAAACATTTTTTAGATAAAGTATAGAAAAAAGACTTTTTCACCAATACTTTCTCATTTCATAAAACAATTACTTTAAAATAATCTCATTTAGATCATTCATATTCAGTTCATTCATATTCAGTGAACGTTCTCATTTTCCAATCAATGCGTCGCATTAACAAAAGATATCCCTCAGGGCTCGGCCGGGATTTGAACCCGGGATCTCTCGCACCCGAAGCGAGAATCATACCCCTAGACCACCGAGCCTCGTTTTTTGCAAGAGCTGAATATTTTTAATTTGTTAGTAATATAAAATATATTTTCCACCATCGTATGTTTTTATGCTCTATATTAAGAGGTCAAAAAAATAGTAACTCAATTTTCTTACTTGAAAATTATTTCCTTTTATTAAACACAATTCAGGGAAATAACGTATATATTTTCTCTGTTTTTTTCGTGCAAATTTCATAATTAATGCTAGATCGTATCGAATTCAAAATGGTATAACCTTAGGGCTCCACCGGGATTTGAACCCGGGACTTCTCGCACCCAAAGTGAGAATCATACCCCTAGACCACCGAGCCGCACGTTCACGTGACTCATTCAAATCCTTAAGTATTAAAATAAAACTCGTCATTTGAATTCGCGCTATACTTTGCAGAAAATTCTTCTCTTAATACTCAAAATTTTCGAAATATTTTTTAGATAAAGTATAGAAAAGACTTTTTCACCAATACTTTCTCATTTCATTAAACAATTACTTTAAAATAATCTCATTTAGTTCATTCATATTCAGTGAGCGTTCTCATTTTCCAATCAATGCGTCGCATTAACAAAAGATATCCCTCTGGGCTCGGCCGAGATTTGCCCCGGGTCCTCTCGCACCCGAAGCGAGAATCATACCCCTAGACCACCGAGCCTCGTTTTTTGCAAGAGCTGCATATTTTTAATTTGTTAGTAATATGAAATATATTTTCCACCATCGTATGTTTTTATGCTCAATATTAAGAGGTCAAAAAAATAGTAACTCAATTTTCTTACTTGAAAATTATTTCCTTTTATTAAACACAATTCAGGGAAATAACGTATATATTTTCTCTATTTTTTTCGTGCAAATTTCATAATTAATGCTAGATCGTATCTAATTCAAAATGGTATAACCTTCGGGCTCGACCGGGATTTGATCCCGGGACCTCTCGCACCCAAAGCGAGAATCATACCCCTAGACCACCGAGCCGCACGTTCACGTGACTCATTCAAATCCTTAAGTATTAAAATAAAGCTCGTCATTTGAATTCAAGCTATACTTTGCAGAAAATTCTTCTCTTAATACTCAAAATTTTCGAAACATTTTTTAGATAAAGTATAGAAAAGACTTTTTCACCAATACTTTCTCATTTCATAAAACAAATACATTAAAATAATCTCATTTAGTTCATTCATATTCAGTGAACGTTCTCATTTTCCAATCAATGCGTCGCATTAACAAAAGAGATCCCTCAGGGGTCGGGCGGGATTTGAACCCGGGTCCTCTCGCAACCGAAGCGAGAATCATGCCCCTAGACCACCGAGCCTCGATTTTTGCAGGGGCTGCATATTTTCAATTTGTAAGTAATATGAAAGATTTTACCACCATCGTATGTTTTTATGTTCTATATTAAGAGGTCAAAAAAATAATTACTCAATTTTCTTACTTGAAAATTATTTCTTTTTATTAAACAAAATTCAGGGAAATAACGTATATATTTTCTCTATTTTTTTCGTGCAAATTTCATTATAAATGCTAGATTGTATCGAATTCAAAATGGTTTAAACTTCGGGCTCGACCGGGATTTGAACCCGGGACCTCTCGCACCCAAAGCGAGAATCATACCCCTAGACCACCGAGCCGCTCGTTCACGTCACTCATTCAAATCCTTA
Organism: Parasteatoda lunata; assembly: GCA_949128135.1. Lineage (NCBI taxonomy): Eukaryota > Metazoa > Arthropoda > Arachnida > Araneae > Theridiidae > Parasteatoda > Parasteatoda lunata. The sequence goes on from OX421980.1 coordinate 48,190,160, forward strand.
AGTATTAAAATAAAGCTCGTCATTTGAATTCGAGCTATACTCTTCAGAAAATTCTTCTCTTAATACTCAAAATTTTCGAAACATTTTTTAGATAAAGTATAGAAAAGACTTTTTCATCAATACTTTCTCATTTCATAAAACAATTACTTTAAAATAATATTAATTAGTTCATTCATATTCAGTGAACGTTCTCATTTTCCAATCAATGCGTCGCATTAACAAAAGAGATCCCTCAGGGCTCGGCCGGGATTTGAACCAGGGGCCTCCCGCAACCGAAGCGAGAATCATGCCCCTAGACCACCGAGCCTCGATTTTTGCAAGGGCTGCATATTTTCAATTTGTAAGTAATATGAAAGATTTTACCACCATCGTATGTTTTTATGTTCTATATTAAGAGGTCAAAAAAATAATTACTCAGTTTTCTTACTTGAAAATTATTTCCTTTTATTAAACAAAATTCAGGGAAATAACGTATATATTTTCTCTATTTTTTTCGTGCAAATTTCATTATAAATGCTAGATTGTATCGAATTCAAAATGGTTTAAACTTCGGGCTCGACCGGGATATGAACTCGGGATCTCTCGCACCCAAAGCGAGAATCATACCCCTAGACCACCGAGCCGCACGTTCACGTGACTCATTCAAATCCTTAAGTATTAAAATAAAGCTCGTCATTTGAATTCGAGCTATACTCTTCAGAAAATTCTTCTCTTAATACTCAAAATTTTCGAAACATTTTTTAGATAAAGTATAGAAAAGACTTTTTCACCAATACTTTCTCATTTCATAAAACAAATACTTTAAAATAATCTCATTTAGTTCATTCATATTCAGTGAACGTTCTCATTTTCCAATCAATGCGTCGCATTAACAAAAGAGATCCCTCAGGGCTCGGCCGGGATTTGAACCCGGGTCCTCCCGCAACCGAAGCGAGAATCATGCCCCTAGACCACCGAGCCTCGATTTTTGCAAGGGCTGCATATTTTCAATTTGTTAGTAATATGAAAGATTTTACCACCATCGTATGTTTTTATGTTCTATATGAAGAGGTCAAAAAAATAATTACTCAATTTTCTTACTTGAAAATTATTTCCTTTTATTAAACACAATTCAGGGAAATAACGTATATATTTTCTCTATTTTTTTCGTGCAAATTTCATTATAAATGCTAGATCGTATCGAATTCAAAATGGTTTAAACTTCGTGCTCGACCGGGATTTGAACCCGGGACCTCTCGCACCCAAAGCGAGAATCATACCCCTAGACCACCGAGCCGCACGTTCACGTGACTCATTCAAATCCTTAAGTATTAAAATAAAGCTCGTCATTTGAATTCAAGCTATACTTTGCAGAAAATTCTTCTCTTAATACTCAAAATTTTCGAAACATTTTTTAGATAAAGTATAGAAAAGACTTTTTCACCAATACTTTCTCATTTCATTAAACAATTACTTTAAAATAATCTCATTTAGTTCATACATATTAAGTGAGCGTTCTCATTTTCCAATCAATGCGTCGCATTAAAAAAAGATATCCCTTTGGGCTCGGCCGAGATTTGCCCCGGGTCCTCTCGCACCCGAAGCGAGAATCATACCCCTAGACCACCGAGCCTCGTTTTTTGCAAGAGCTGCATATTTTTAATTTGTTAGTAATATGAAATATATTTTCCACCATCGTATGTTTTTATGCTCAATATTAAGAGGTCAAAAAAATAGTAACTCAATTTTCTTACTTGAAAATTATTTCCTTTTATTAAACACAATTCAGGGAAATAACCTATATATTTTCTCTATTTTTTTCGTGCAAATTTCATAATTAATGCTAGATCGTATCGAATTCAAAATGGTATAACCTTCGGGCTCGACCGGGATTTGAACCCGGGACCTCTCGCACCCAAAGCGAGAATCATACCCCTAGACCACCGAGCCGCACGTTCACGTGACTCATTCAAATCCTTAAGTATTAAAATAAAACTCGTCATTTGAATTCGAGCTATACTTTGCAAAAAATTCTTCTCTTAATACTCAAAATTTTCGAAACATTTTTTAGATAAAGTATAGAAAAAAGACTTTTTCACCAATACTTTCTCATTTCATAAAACAAATACTTTAAAATAATCTCATTTAGTTCATTCATATTCAGTGAACGTTCTCATTTTCCAATCAATGCGTCGCATTAACAAAAGAGATCCCTCAGGGCTCGGCCGGGATTTGAACCCGGGTCCTCCCGCAACCGAAGCGAGAATCATGCCCCTAGACCACCGAGCCTCGATTTTTGCAAGGGCTGCATATTTTCAATTTGTTAGTAATATGAAAGATTTTACCACCATCGTATGTTTTTATGTTCTATATTAAGAGGTCAAAAAAATAATTACTCAATTTTCTTACTTGAAAATTATTTCCTTTTATTAAACACAATTCAGGGAAATAACGTATATATTTTCTCTATTTTTTTCGTGCAAATTTCATTATAAATGCTAGATCGTATCGAATTCAAAATGGTTTAAACTTCGGGCTCGACCGGGATTTGAACCCGGGACCTCTCGCACCCAAAGCGAGAATCATACCCCTAGACCACCGAGCCGCACGTTCACGTGACTCATTTAAATCCTTAAGTATTAAAATAAAGCTCGTCATTTGAATTCAAGCTATACTTTGCAGAAAATTCTTCTCTTAATACTCAAAATTTTCGAAACATTTTTTAGATAAAGTATAGAAAAGACTTTTTCACCAATACTTTCTCATTTCATAAAACAAATACTTTAAAATAATCTCATTTAGTTCATTCATATTCAGTGAACGTTCTCATTTTCCAATCAATGCGTCGCATTAACAAAAGAGATCCCTCAGGGGTCGGGCGGGATTTGAACCCGGGTCCTCTCGCAACCGAAACGAGAATCATGCCCCTAGACCACCGAGCCTCGATTTTTGCAGGGGCTGCATATTTTCAATTTGTAAGTAATATGAAAGATTTTACCACCATCGTATGTTTTTATGTTCTATATTAAGAGATCAAAAAAATAATTACTCAATTTTCTTACTTGAAAATTATTTCTTTTTATTAAACAAAATTCAGGGAAATAACGTATATATTTTCTCTATTTTTTTCGTGCAAATTTCATTATAAATGCTAGATTGTATCGAATTCAAAATGGTTTAAACTTCGGGCTCGACCGGGATTTTAACCCGGGACCTCTCGCACCCAAAGCGAGAATCATACCCCTAGACCACCGAGCCGCACGTTCACGTGACTCATTCAAATCCTTAAGTATTAAAATAAAGCTCGTCATTTGAATTCGAGCTATACTCTTCAGAAAATTCTTCTCTTAATACTCAAAATTTTCGAAACATTTTTTAGATAAAGTATAGAAAAGACTTTTTCATCAATACTTTCTCATTTCATAAAACAATTACTTTAAAATAATATCAATTAGTTCATTCATATTCAGTGAACGTTCTCATTTTCCAATCAATGCGTCGCATTAAAAAAAGAGATCCCTCAGGGCTCGGGCGGGATTTGAACCCGGGTCCTCTCGCAACCGAAGCGAGAATCATGCCCCTAGACCACCGAGCCTCGATTTTTGCAGGGGCTGCATATTTTCAATTTGTAAGTAATATGAAAGATTTTACCACCATCGTATGTTTTTATGTTCTATATTAAGAGGTCAAAAATATAATTACTCAATTTTCTTACTTGAAAATTATTTCCTTTTATTAAACAAAATTCAGGGAAATAACGTATATATTTTCTCTATTTTTTTCGTGCAAATTTCATTATAAATGCTAGATTGTATCGAATTCAAAATGGTTTAAACTTCGGGCTCGACCGGGATTTGAACCCGGGACCTCTCGCACCCAAAGCGAGAATCATACCCCTAGACCACCGAGCCGCACGTTCACGTGACTCATTCAAATCCTTAAGTATTAAAATAAAGCTCGTCATTTGAATTCGAGCTATACTCTTCAGAAAATTTTTCTCTTAATACTCAAAATTTTCGAAACATTTTTTAGATAAAGTATAGAAAAGACTTTTTCATCAATACTTTCTCATTTCATAAAACAATTACTTTAAAATAATCTCATTTAGTTCATTCATATTCAGTGAACGTTCTCATTTTCCAATCAATGCGTCGCATTAACAAAAGAGATCCCTCAGGGCTCGGCCAGGATTTGAACCTGGGTCCTCTCGCAACCGAAGCGAGAATCATGCCCCTAGACCACCGAGCCTCGATTTTTGCAAGGGCTGCATATTTTCAATTTGTAAGTAATATGAAAGATTTTACCACCATCGTATGTTTTTATGTTCTATATTAAGAGGTCAAAAAAATAATTACTCAATTTTCTTACTTGAAAATTATTTCCTTTTATTAAACAAAATTCAGGGAAATAACGTATATATTTTCTCTATTTTTTTCGTGCAAATTTCATTATAAATGCTAGATTGTATCGAATTCAAAATGGTTTAAACTTCGGGCTCGACCGGGATTTGAACCCGGGACCTCTCGCACCCAAAGCAAAAATCATACCCCTTGACCACCGAGCCGCACGTTCACGTGACTCATTCAAATCCTTAAGTATTAAAATAAAGCTCGTCATTTGAATTCGAGCTATACTCTTCAGAAAATTCTTCTCTTAATACTCAAAATTTTCGAAACATTTTTTAGATAAAGTATAGAAAAGACTTTTTCATCAATACTTTCTCATTTCATAAAACAATTACTTTAAAATAATCTCATTTAGTTCATTCATATTCAGTGAACGTTCTCATTTTCCAATCAATGCGTCGCATTAAAAAAAGATATCCCTTTGGGCTCGGCCGAGATTTGAACCCGGGTCCTCTCGCGCCCGAAGCGAGAATCATACCCCTAGACCACCAAGCCTCGTTTTTTGCAAGATCTGCATATTTTTAATTTGTTAGTAATATGAAATATATTTTCCACCATCGTATGTTCTTATGCTCAATATTAAGAGGTCAAAAAAATAGTAACTCAATTTTCTTACTTGAAAATTATTTCCTTTTATTAAACACAATTCAGGGAAATAACGTATATATTTTCTCTATTTTTTTCGTGCAAATTTCATAATTAATGCTAGATCGTATCGAATTCAAAATTGTATAACCTTCGGGCTCGACCGGGATTTGAACCCGGGACCTCTCGCACCCAAAGCGAGAATCATACCCCTAGACCACCGAGCCGCACGTTCACGTGACTCATTCAAATCCTTAAGTATTAAAATAAAACTCGTCATTTGAATTCGAGCTATACTTTGCAGAAAATTCTTCTCTTTATACTCAAAATTTTCGAAACATTTTTTAGATAAAGTATAGAAAAAAGACTTTTTCACCAATACTTTCTCATTTCATAAAACAATTACTTTAAAATAATCTCATTTAGTTCATTCATATTCAGTTCATTCATATTCAGTGAACGTTCTCATTTTCCAATCAATGCGTCGCATTAACAAAAGATATCCCTCAGGGCTCGACCGGGATTTGAACCCGGGTCCACTCGCACCCGAAGCGAGAATCATATCCCTAGACCACCGAGCCTCGTTTTTTGCAAGAGCTGCATATTTTTAATTTGTTAGTAATATGAAATATATTTTCCACCATCGTATGTTTTTATGTTCTATATTAAGAGGTCAAAAAAATAATAACTCAATTTTCTTTTTTGAAAATTATTTTCTTTTATTAAACACAATTCAGGGAAATAACGTATATATTTTCTCTATTTTTTTCGTGTAAATTTCATAACTAATGCAAGATCGTATCGAATTCAAAATGGTTTAACCTTCGGGCTCGACCGGGATTTGAACCCGGGACCTCTCGCACCCAAAGCGAGAATCATACCCCTAGACCACCGAGCCGCACGTTCACGTGACTCATTCAAATCCTTAAGTATTAAAATAAAACTCGTCATTTGAATTCGAGCTATACTTTGCAGAAAATTCTTCTCTTAATACTCAACATTTTCGAAACATTTTTTAGATAAAGTATAGAAAAGTATTTTTCATCAATACTCTCTTTTCATAAAACAATTACTTTAAAATAATATCAATTAGTTCATTCATATTCAGTGAACGTTCTCATTTTCCAATCAATGCGTCGCATTAACAAATGATATCCCTCTGGGCTCGGCCGAGATTTGAACCCGGATCCTCTCGCACCCGAAGCGAGAATCATTCCCCTAGACCACCGAGCCTCGTTTTTTGCAAGAGCTGCATATTTTTAATTTGTTAGTAATATGAAAGATATTATCCACCATCGTATGTTTTTATGTTCTATATTAAGAGATCAAAAAAATAGAAACTCAATTTTCTTACTTGAAAATTATTTCCTTTTATTAAACACAATTCAGGGAAATAACGTATATATTTTCTCTATTTTTTTTCGTGCAAATTTCATAATTAATGCTAGATCGTATCGAATTCAAAACGGTATAACCTTCGGGCTCGACCGGGATTTGAACCCGGGACCACTCGCACCCGAAGCGAGAATCATACCCCTAGACCACCGAGCCTAATTTTTAGAAAGGGCTGCATATTTTTAATTTGTTAGTAATATGAAAGTTATTATCCACCATCGTATGTTTTTATGTTCTATATTAAGAGGTCAAAAAAATAATAACTCAATTTTCTTACTTGAAAATTATTTTCTTTTATTAAACACAATTCAGGGAAATAACGTATATATTTTCTCTATTTTTTTCGTGCATATTTCATAACTAATGCTAGATCGTCTCGAATTCAAAATGGTATTACCTTCGGGCTCGACCGGGATTTGAACCCGGGACCTCTCGCACCCAAAGCGAGAATCATACCCCTAGACCACCGAGCCGCACGTTCACGGGACTCATTCAAATCCTCAAGTATTAAAATAAATCTCGTCATTTGAATTCGAGCTATACTTTGCAGAAAATTCTTCTCTTAATACTCAACATTTTCGAAACATTTTTTAGATAAAGTATAGAAAAGACTTTTTCACCAATACTTTCTCATTTCATAAAACAATATTTTTAAAATAATCTCATTTAGTTCATTCATCGTTCATTGAACGTACTCATTTTCCAATCAATGCGTCGCATTAACAAAAGATATCCCTCAGGGCTCGGCCGGGATTTGAACCCGGGATCTCTCGCACCCGAAGCGAGAATCATACCCCTAGACCACCGAGCCTAATTTTTTGAAAGGACTACATATATTTAATTTGTTAATAATATGAAAGATATTATCCACCATCGTATGTTTTTATGTTCTATATTAAGAGGTCAAAAAAATAATAACTCAATTTTCTTACTTGAAAATTATTTTCTTTTATTAAACACAATTCAGGGAAGTAACGTATATATTTTCTCTATTTTTTTCGTGCAAATTTCATTATTAATGCTAGATCGTATCGAATTCAAAATGGTTTGAACTTCGGGCTCGACCGGTATTTGAACCCGGGACCTCTCGCACCCAAAGCGAGAATCATACCCCTAGACCACCGAGCCGCACTTTGACGTGACTCATTCAAATCCTTAAGTATTAAAATAAAGCTCGTCATTTGAATTCAAGCTATACTTTGCAGAAAATTCTTCTCTTAATACTCAAAATTTTCGAAACATTTTTTAGATAAAGTATAGAAAAGACTTTTTCACCAATACTTTCTCATTTCATAAAACAAATACTTTAAAATAATCTCATTTAGTTCATTCATATTCAGTGAACGTTCTCATTTTCCAATCAATGCGTTGCATTAAAAAAAGAAATCCCTTTGGGCTCAGCCGAGATTTGAAACCGGGTCCCCTCGCACCCGAAGCGAGAATCATACCCCTAGACCACCGAGCCTCGTTTTTTGCAAGAGCTGCATATTTTTAATTTGTTAGTAATATGAAATATATTTTCCACCATCGTATGTTTTTATGCTCTATATTAAGAGGTCAAAAAAATAGTAACTCAATTTTCTTACTTGAAAATTATTTCCTTTTATTAAACAAAATTCAGGGAAATAACGTATATATTTTCTCTATTTTTTTCGTGCAAATTTCATTATAAATGCTAGATCGTATCGAATTCAAAATGGTTTAACCTTCGGGCTCGACCGGGATTTGAACCCGGGACCTCTAGCACCCAAAGCGAGAATCATGCCCCTAGACCACCGAGCCGCACGTTCACGTGACTCATTCAAATCCTTAAGTATTAAAATAAAGCTCGTCATTTGAATTCGAGCTATACTCTTCAGAAAATTCTTCTCTTAATACTCAAAATTTTCGAAACATTTTTTAGATAAAGTATAGAAAAGACTTTTTCATCAATACTTTCTCATTTCATAAAACAATTACTTTAAAATAATATCAATTAGTTCATTCATATTCAGTGAACGTTCTCATTTTCCAATCAATGCGTTGCATTAAAAAAAGATATCCCTTTGGGCTCGGCCAAGATTTGTACCCGGGTCCCCTCGCACCCGAAGCGAGAATCATACCCCTAGACCACCGAGCCTCGTTTTTTGCAAGAGCTGCATATTTTTAATTTGTTAGTAATATGAAATATATTTTCCACCATCGTATGTTTTTATGCTCTATATTAAGAGGTCAAAAAAATAGTAACTCAATTTTCTTACTTGAAAATTATTTCCTTTTATTAAACACAATTCAGGGAAATAACGTATATATTTTCTCTGTTTTTTTCGTGCAAATTTCATAATTAATGCTAGATCGTATCGAATTCAAAATGGTATAACCTTAGGGCTCGACCGGGATTTGAACCCGGGACCTCTCGCACCCAAAGCGAGAATCATACCCCTAGACCACCGAGCCGCACGTTCAAGTGACTCATTCAAATCCTTAAGTATTAAAATAAAACTCGTCATTTGAATTCGCGCTATACTTTGCAGAAAATTCTTCTCCTAATACTCAAAATTTTCGAAACATTTTTTAGATAAAGTATAGAAAAGAATTTTTCACCAATACTTTCTCATTTCATAAAACAATTACTTTTAAATAATCTCATTTAGTTCATTCATATTCAGTGAACGTTCTCATTTTCCAATCAATGCGTCGCATTAAAAAAAGATATCCCTTTGGGTTCGGCCGAGATTTGAACCCGGGTCCTCTCGCGCCCAAAGCGAGAATCATACCCCTAGACCACCGAGCCTCGTTTTTTGCAAGAGCTGCATATTTTTAATTTGTTAGTAATATGAAATATATTTTCCACCATCGTATGTTTTTATGCTCAATACTAAGAGGTCAAAAAAATAGTAACTCAATTTTCTTACTTGAAAATTATTTCCTTTTATTAAACACAATTCAGGGAAATAACGTATATATTTTCTCTATTTTTTTCGTGTAAATTTCATAATTAATGCTAGATCGTATCGAATTCAAATTGGTAGAACCTTCGGGCTCGACCGGGATTTGAACCCGGGACCTCTCGCACCCAAAGCGAGAATCATACCCCTAGACCACCGAGCCGCACGTTCACGTGACTCATTCAAATCCTTAAGTATTAAAATAAAACTCGTCATTTGAATTCGATTTATACTTTGCAGAAAATTCTTCTCTTAATACTCAAAATTTTCGAAACATTTTTTAGATAAAGTATAGAAAAAAGACTTTTTCACCAATACTTTCTCATTTCATAAAACAATTACTTTAAAATAATCTCATTTAGTTCATTCATATTCAGTTCATTCATATTCAGTGAACGTTCTCATTTTCCAATCAATGCGTCGCACTAACAAAAGATATCCCTCAGTGCTCGACCGGGATTTGAACCCGGGTCCTCTCGCACCCGAAGCGAGAATCATATCCCTAGACCACCGAGCCTCGTTTTTTGCAAGAGCTGCATATTTTTAATTTGTTAGTAATATGAAATATATTTTCCACCATCGTATGTTTTTATGTTCTATATTAAGAGGTCAAAAAAATAATAACTCAATTTTCTTTTTTGAAAATTATTTTCTTTTATTAAACACAATTCAGGGAAATAACGTATATATTTTCTCTATTTTTTTCGTGTAAATTTCATATCTAATGCAAGATCGTATCGAATTCAAAATGGTTTAACCTTCGGGCTCGACCGGGATTTGAACCCGGGACCTCTCGCACCCAAAGCGAGAATCATACCCCTAGACCACCGAGCCGCACGTTCACGTGACTCATTCAAATCCTTAAGTATTAAAATAAAACTCGTCATTTGAATTCGAGCTATACTTTGCAGAAAATTCTTCTCTTAATACTCAAAATTTTCGAAACATTTTTTAGATAAAGTATAGAAAAGTATTTTCATCAATACTTTCTCATTTCATAAAACAATTACTTTAAAATAATATCAATTAGTTCATTCATATTCAGTGAACGTTCACATTTTCCAATCAATGCGTCGCATTAACAAAAGATATCCCTCTGGGCTCGGCCGAGATTTGAACCCGGGTCCTCTCGCACCCGAAGCGAGAATCATTCCCCTAGACCACCGAGCCTCATTTTTTGCAAGAGCTGCATATTTTTAATTTGTTAGTAATATGAAATATATTTCCCACCATCGTATGTTTTTATGCTCTATATTAAGAGGTCAAAAAAATAGTAACTCAATTTTCTTACTTGAAAATTATTTCCTTTTATTAAACACAATTCAGGGAAATAACGTATATATTTTCTCTATTTTTTTCGTGCAAATTTCATAATTAATGCTAGATCGTATCGAATTCAAAACGGTATTACCTTCGGGCTCGACCGGGATTTGAACCCGGGACCTCTCGCACCCGAAGCGAGAATCATACCCCTAGACCACCGAGCCTAATTTTTAGAAAGGGCTGCATGTTTTTAATTTGTTAGTAATATGAAAGATATTATCCACCATCGTATGTTTTTATGTTCTATATTAAGAGGTCAAAAAAATAATAACTCAATTTTCTTACTTGAAAATTATTTTCTTTTATTAAACACAATTCAAGGAAATAACGTATATATTTTCTCTATTTTTTTGGTGCATATTTCATAATAAATGCTAGATCGTATCGAATTCAAAATGGTATAACCTGCGGGCTCGACCGGGATTTGATCCCGGGACCTCTCGCACCCAAAGCGAGAATCATACCCCTAGACCACCGAGCCGCACGTTCACGTGACTCATTCAAATCCTTAAGTATTAAAATAAAACTCGTCATTTGAATTCGAGCTATACTTTGCAGAAAATTCTTCTCTTAATACTCAAAATTTTCGAAACATTTTTTAGATAAAGTATAGAAAAGAATTTTTCACCAATACTTTCTAATTTCATAAAACAATTACTTTAAAATAATCTCATTTAGTTCATTCATATTCAGTCAACGTTCTCATTTTCCAATCAATGCGTCGCATTAACAAAAGATATACCTCAGGGCTCGGCCGGGATTTGAACCCGGGTCCTCTCGCAACCGACGCGAGAATCATGCCCCTAGACCACCGAGCCTCGATTTTTGCAAGGGCTGCATATTTTCAATTTGTAAGTAATATGAAAGATTTTACCACCATCGTATGTTTTTATGTTCTATATTAAGAGGTCAAAGAAATAATTACTCAATTTTCCTACTTGAAAATTATTTCCTTTTATTAAACAAAATTCAGGGAAATAACGTATATATTTTCTCTATTTTTTTGGTGCATATTTCATAATAAATGCTAGATGGTATCGAATTCAAAATGGTATAACCTGCGGGCTCGACCGGGATTTGATCCCGGGACCTCTCGCACCCAAAGCGAGAATCATACCCCTAGACCACCGAGCCGCACGTTCACGTGACTCATTCAAATCCTTAAGTATTAAAATAAAACTCGTCATTTGAATTCGAGCTATACTTTGCAGAAAATTCTTCTCTTAATACTCAAAATTTTCGAAACATTTTTTAGATAAAGTATAGAAAAGAATTTTTCACCAATACTTTCTAATTTCATAAAACATTACTTTAAAATAATCTCATTTAGTTCATTCATATTCAGTCAACGTTCTCATTTTCCAATCAATGCGTCGCATTAACAAAAGATATACCTCAGGGCTCGGCCGGGATTTGAACCCGGGTCCTCTCGCAACCGAAGCGAGAATCATGCCCCTAGACCACCGAGCCTCGATTTTTGCAAGGGCTGCATATTTTCAATTTGTAAGTAATATGAAAGATTTTACCACCATCGTATGTTTTTATGTTCTATATTAAGAGGTCAAAGAAATAATTACTCAATTTTCTTACTTGAAAATTATTTCCTTTTATTAAACAAAATTCAGGGAAATAACGTATATATTTTCTCTATTTTTTTCGTGCAAATTTCATTATAAATGCTAGATCGAATCGAATTCAAAATGGTTTAACCTTCGGGCTCGACCGGGATTTGAACCCGGGACCTCTCGCACCCAAAGCGAGAATCATACCCCTAGAAAACCGAGCCGCACGTTCACGTGACTCATTCAAATCCTTAAGTATTAAAATAAAGCTCGTCATTTGAATTCGAGCTATACTCTTCAGAAAATTCTTCTCTTAATACTCAAAATTTTCGAAACATTTTTTAGATAAAGTATAGAAAAGACTTTTTCATCAATACTTTCTCATTTCATAAAACAATTACTTTAAAATAATATCAATTAGTTCATTCATATTCAGTGAACGTTCTCATTTTCCAATCAATGCGTCGCATTAAAAAAAGATATCCCTTTGGGCTCGGCCGAGATTTGAACCCGGGTCCCCTCGCACCCGAAGCGAAAATCATACCCCTAGACCACCGAGCCTCGTTTTTTGCAAGAGCTGCATATTTTTAATTTGTTAGTAATATGAAATATATTTTCCACCATCGTATGTTTTTATGCTCTATATTAAGAGGTCAAAAAAATAGTAACTCAATTTTCTTACTTGAAAATTATTTCCTTTTATTAAACACAATTCAGGGAAATAACTCATATATTTTCTCTGTTTTTTTCGTGCAAATTTCATAATTAATGCTAGATCGTATCGAATTCAAAATGGTATAACCTTAGGGCTCGACCGGGATTTGAACCCGGGCCCTCTCGCACCCAAAGCGAGAATCATACCCCTACACCACCGAGCCGCACGTTCACGTGACTCATTCAAATCCTTAAGTATTAAAATAAAACTCGTCATTTGAATTCGCGCTATACTTTGCAGAAAATTCTTCTCTTAATACTCAAAATTTTCGAAACATTTTTTAGATAAAGTATAGAAAAGACTTTTTCATCAATACTTTCTCATTTCATAAAACAATTACTTTAAAATAATATCAATTAGTTCATTCATATTCAGTGATCGTTCTCATTTTCCAATCAATGCGTCGCATTAACAAAAGATATCCCTCTGGGCTCGGCCGAGATTTGAACCCGGGTCCTCTCGCACCCGAAGCGAGAATCATTCCCCTAGACCACCGAGCCTCATTTTTTGCAAGAGCTGCATATTTTTAATTTGTTAGTAATATGAAATATATTTCCCACCATCGTATGTTTTTATGCTCTATATTAAGAGGTCAAAAAAATAGTAACTCAATTTTCTTACTTGAAAATTATTTCCTTTTATTAAACACAATTCAGGGAAATAACGTATATATTTTCTCTATTTTTTTCGTGCAAATTTCATAATTAATGCTAGATCGTATCGAATTCAAAACGGTATAACCTTCGGGCTCGACCGGGATTTGAACCCGTGACCTCTCGGACCCGAAGCGAGAATCATACCCCTAGACCACCGAGCCTAATTTTTAGAAAGGGCTGCATATTTTTAATTTGTTAGTAATATGAAAGATATTATCCACCATCGTATGTTTTTATGTTCTATATTAAGAGGTCAAAAAAATAATAACTCAATTTTCTTACTTGAAAATTATTTTCTTTTATTAAACACAATTCAGGGAAATAACGTATATATTTTCTCTATTTTTTTCGTGCATATTTCATAATAAATGCTAGATCGTATCGAATTCAAAATGGTATAACCTGCGGGCTCGACCGGGATTTGATCTCGGGACCTCTCGCACCCAAAGCGAGAATCATACCCCTAGACCACCGAGCCGCACGTTCACGTGACTCATTAAAATCCTTAAGTATTAAAATAAAACTCGTCATTTGAATTCGAGCTATACTTTGCAGAAAATTCTTCTCTTAATACTCAAAATTTTTGAAACATTTTTTAGATAAAGTATAGAAAAGAATTTTTCACCAATACTTTCTAATTTCATACAACAATTACTTTAAAATAATCTCATTTAGTTCATTCATATTCAGTCAACGTACTCATTTTCCAATCAATGCGTCGCATTAACAAAAGATATACCTCAGGGCTCGGCCGGGATTTGAACCCGGGTCCTCTCGCAACCGAAGCGAGAATCATGCCCCTAGACCACCGAGCCTCGATTTTTGCAAGGGCTGCATATTTTCAATTTGTAAGTAATATGAAAGATTTTACCACCATCGTATGTTTTTATGTTCTATATTAAGAGGTCAAAGAAATAATTACTCAATTTTCTTACTTGAAAATTATTTCCTTTTATTAAACAAAATTCAGGGAAATAACGTATATATTTTCTCTATTTTTTTCGTGCAAATTTCATTATAAATGCTAGATCGTATGGAATTCAAAATGGTTTAACCTTCGGACTCGACCGGGATTTGAACCCGGGAGCTCTCGCACCCAAAGCGAGAATCATACCCCTAGACCACCGAGCCGCACGTTCACGTGACTCATTCAAATCCTTAAGTATTAAAATAAAGCTCGTCATTTGAATTCGAGTTATACTCTTCAGAAAATTCTTCTCTTAATACTCAAAATTTTCGAAACATTTTTTAGATAAAGTATAGAAAAGACTTTTTCATCAATACTTTCTCATTTCATAAAACAATTACTTTAAAATAATATCAATTAGTTCATTCATATTCAGTGAACGTTCTCATTTTCCAATCAATGCGTCGCATTAAAAAAAGATATCCCTTTGGGCTCGGCCGAGATTTGAACCCGGGTCCCCTCGCACCCGAAGCGAAAATCATACCCCTAGACCACCGAGCCTCGTTTTTTGCAAGAGCTGCATATTTTTAATTTGTTAGTAATATGAAATATATTTTCCACCATCGTATGTTTTTATGCTCTATATTAAGAGGTCAAAAAAATAGTAACTCAATTTTCTTACTTGAAAATTATTTCCTTTTATTAAACACAATTCAGGGAAATAACTTATATATTTTCTCTGTTTTTTTCGTGCAAATTTCATAATTAATGCTAGATCGTATCGAATTCAAAATGGTATAACCTTAGGGCTCGACCGGGATTTGAACCCGGGCCCTCTCGCACCCAAAGCGAGAATCATACCCCTACACCACCGAGCCGCACGTTCACGTGACTCATTCAAATCCTTAAGTATTAAAATAAAACTCGTCATTTGAATTCGCGCTATACTTTGCAGAAAATTCTTCTCTTAATACTCAAAATTTTCGAAACATTTTTTAGATAAAGTATAGAAAAGACTTTTTCATCAATACTTTCTCATTTCATAAAACAATTACTTTAAAATAATATCAATTAGTTCATTCATATTCAGTGATCGTTCTCATTTTCCAATCAATGCGTCGCATTAACAAAAGATATCCCTCTGGGCTCGGCCGAGATTTGAACCCGGGTCCTCTCGCACCCGAAGCGAGAATCATTCCCCTAGACCACCGAGCCTCATTTTTTGCAAGAGCTGCATATTTTTAATTTGTTAGTAATATGAAATATATTTCCCACCATCGTATGTTTTTATGCTCTATATTAAGAGGTCAAAAAAATAGTAACTCAATTTTCTTACTTGAAAATTATTTCCTTTTATTAAACACAATTCAGGGAAATAACGTATATATTTTCTCTATTTTTTTCGTGCAAATTTCATAATTAATGCTAGATCGTATCGAATTCAAAACGGTATAACCTTCGGGCTCGACCGGGATTTGAACCCGTGACCTCTCGGACCCGAAGCGAGAATCATACCCCTAGACCACCGAGCCTAATTTTTAGAAAGGGCTGCATATTTTTAATTTGTTAGTAATATGAAAGATATTATCCACCATCGTATGTTTTTATATTCTATATTAAGAGGTCAAAAAAATAATAACTCAATTTTCTTACTTGAAAATTATTTTCTTTTATTAAACACAATTCAGGGAAATAACGTATATATTTTCTCTATTTTTTTCGTGCATATTTCATAACTAATGCTAGATCGTCTCGAATTCAAAATGGTATTACCTTCGGGCTCGACCGGGATTTGAACCCGTGACCTCTCGCACCCAAAGCGAGAATCATACCCCTAGACCACCGAGCCGCACGTTCACGGGACTCATTCAAATCCTCAAGTATTAAAATAAATCTCGTCATTTGAATTCGAGCTATACTTTGCAGAAAATTCTTCTCTTAATACTCAACATTTTCGAAACATTTTTTAGATAAAGTATAGAAAAGACTTTTTCACCAATACTTTCTCATTTCATAAAACAATATTTTTAAAATAATCTCATTTAGTTCATTCATCGTTCATTGAACGTACTCATTTTCCAATCAATGCGTCGCATTAACAAAAGATATCCCTCAGGGCTCGGCCGGGATTTGAACCCGGGATCTCTCGCACCCGAAGCGAGAATCATACCCCTAGACCACCGAGCCTAATTTTTTGAAAGGACTGCATATTTTTAATTTGTTAATAATATGAAAGATATTATCCACCATCGTATGTTTTTATGTTCTATATTAAGAGGTCAAAAAAATAATAACTCAATTTTCTTACTTGAAAATTATTTTCTTTTATTAAACACAATTCAGGGAAGTAACGTATATATTTTCTCTATTTTTTTCGTGCAAATTTCATTATTAATGCTAGATCGTATCGAATTCAAAATGGTTTAAACTTCGGGCTCGACCGGTATTTGAACCCGGGACCTCTCGCACCCAAAGCGAGAATCATACCCCTAGACCACCGAGCCGCACGTTGACGTGACTCATTCAAATCCTTAAGTATTAAAATAAAGCTCGTCATTTGAATTCAAGCTATACTTTGCAGAAAATTCTTCTCTTAATACTCAAAATTTTCGAAACATTTTTTAGATAAAGTATAGAAAAGACTTTTTCACCAATACTTTCTCATTTCATAAAACAAATACTTTAAAATAATCTCATTTAGTTCATTCATATTCAGTGAACGTTCTCATTTTCCAATCAATGCGTTGCATTAAAAAAAGAAATCCCTTTGGGCTCAGCCGAGATTTGAAACCGGGTCCCCTCGCACCCGAAGCGAGAATCATACCCCTAGACCACCGAGCCTCGTTTTTTGCAAGAGCTGCATATTTTTAATTTGTTAGTAATATGAAATATATTTTCCACCATCGTATGTTTTTATGCTCTATATTAAGAGGTCAAAAAAATAGTAACTCAATTTTCTTACTTGAAAATTATTTCCTTTTATTAAACAAAATTCAGGGAAATAACGTATATATTTTCTCTATTTTTTTCGTGCAAATTTCATTATAAATGCTAGATCGTATCGAATTCAAAATGGTTTAACCTTCGGGCTCGACCGGGATTTGAACCCGGGACCTCTCGCACCCAAAGCGAGAATCATGCCCCTAGACCACCGAGCCGCACGTTCACGTGACTCATTCAAATCCTTAAGTATTAAAATAAAGCTCGTCATTTGAATTCGAGCTATACTCTTCAGAAAATTCTTCTCTTAATACTCAAAATTTTCGAAACATTTTTTAGATAAAGTATAGAAAAGACTTTTTCATCAATACTTTCTCATTTCATAAAACAATTACTTTAAAATAATATCAATTAGTTCATTCATATTCAGTGAACGTTCTCATTTTCCAATCAATGCGTTGCATTAAAAAAAGATATCCCTTTGGGCTCGGCCAAGATTTGTACCCGGGTCCCCTCGCACCCGAAGCGAGAATCATACCCCTAGACCACCGAGCCTCGTTTTTTGCAAGAGCTGCATATTTTTAATTTGTTAGTAATATGAAATATATTTTCCACCATCGTATGTTTTTATGCTCTATATTAAGAGGTCAAAAAAATAGTAACTCAATTTTCTTACTTGAAAATTATTTCCTTTTATTAAACACAATTCAGGGAAATAACGTATATATTTTCTCTGTTTTTTTCGTGCAAATTTCATAATTAATGCTAGATCGTATCGAATTCAAAATGGTATAACCTTAGGGCTCGACCGGGATTTGAACCCGGGACCTCTCGCACCCAAAGCGAGAATCATACCCCTAGACCACCGAGCCGCACGTTCAAGTGACTCATTCAAATCCTTAAGTATTAAAATAAAACTCGTCATTTGAATTCGCGCTATACTTTGCAGAAAATTCTTCTCCTAATACTCAAAATTTTCGAAACATTTTTTAGATAAAGTATAGAAAAGAATTTTTCACCAATACTTTCTCATTTCATAAAACAATTACTTTTAAATAATCTCATTTAGTTCATTCATATTCAGTGAACGTTCTCATTTTCCAATCAATGCGTCGCATTAAAAAAAGATATCCCTTTGGGTTCGGCCGAGATTTGAACCCGGGTCCTCTCGCGCCCAAAGCGAGAATCATACCCCTAGACCACCGAGCCTCGTTTTTTGCAAGAGCTGCATATTTTTAATTTGTTAGTAATATGAAATATATTTTCCACCATCGTATGTTTTTATGCTCAATATTAAGAGGTCAAAAAAATAGTAACTCAATTTTCTTACTTGAAAATTATTTCCTTTTATTAAACACAATTCAGGGAAATAACGTATATATTTTCTCTATTTTTTTCGTGTAAATTTCATAATTAATGCTAGATCGTATCGAATTCAAATTGGTAGAACCTTCGGGCTCGACCGGGATTTGAACCCGGGACCTCTCGCACCCAAAGCGAGAATCATACCCCTAGACCACCGAGCCGCACGTTCACGTGACTCATTCAAATCCTTAAGTATTAAAATAAAACTCGTCATTTGAATTCGATTTATACTTTGCAGAAAATTCTTCTCTTAATACTCAAAATTTTCGAAACATTTTTTAGATAAAGTATAGAAAAAAGACTTTTTCACCAATACTTTCTCATTTCATAAAACAATTACTTTAAAATAATCTCATTTAGTTCATTCATATTCAGTTCATTCATATTCAGTGAACGTTCTCATTTTCCAATCAATGCGTCGCACTAACAAAAGATATCCCTCAGTGCTCGACCGGGATTTGAACCCGGGTCCTCTCGCACCCGAAGCGAGAATCATATCCCTAGACCACCGAGCCTCGTTTTTTGCAAGAGCTGCATATTTTTAATTTGTTAGTAATATGAAATATATTTTCCACCATCGTATGTTTTTATGTTCTATATTAAGAGGTCAAAAAAATAATAACTCAATTTTCTTTTTTGAAAATTATTTTCTTTTATTAAACACAATTCAGGGAAATAACGTATATATTTTCTCTATTTTTTTCGTGTAAATTTCATATCTAATGCAAGATCGTATCGAATTCAAAATGGTTTAACCTTCGGGCTCGACCGGGATTTGAACCCGGGACCTCTCGCACCCAAAGCGAGAATCATACCCCTAGACCACCGAGCCGCACGTTCACGTGACTCATTCAAATCCTTAAGTATTAAAATAAAACTCGTCATTTGAATTCGAGCTATACTTTGCAGAAAATTCTTCTCTTAATACTCAAAATTTTCGAAACATTTTTTAGATAAAGTATAGAAAAGTATTTTCATCAATACTTTCTCATTTCATAAAACAATTACTTTAAAATAATATCAATTAGTTCATTCATATTCAGTGAACGTTCACATTTTCCAATCAATGCGTCGCATTAACAAAAGATATCCCTCTGGGCTCGGCCGAGATTTGAACCCGGGTCCTCTCGCACCCGAAGCGAGAATCATTCCCCTAGACCACCGAGCCTCATTTTTTGCAAGAGCTGCATATTTTTAATTTGTTAGTAATATGAAATATATTTCCCACCATCGTATGTTTTTATGCTCTATATTAAGAGGTCAAAAAAATAGTAACTCAATTTTCTTACTTGAAAATTATTTCCTTTTATTAAACACAATTCAGGGAAATAACGTATATATTTTCTCTATTTTTTTCGTGCAAATTTCATAATTAATGCTAGATCGTATCGAATTCAAAACGGTATTACCTCAGGGCTCGGCCGGGATTTGAACCCGGGTCCTCTCGCAACCGAAGCGAGAATCATGCCCCTAGACCACCGAGCCTCGATTTTTGCAAGGGCTGCATATTTTCAATTTGTAAGTAATATGAAAGATTTTACCACCATCGTATGTTTTTATGTTCTATATTAAGAGGTCAAAGAAATAATTACTCAATTTTCTTACTTGAAAATTATTTCCTTTTATTAAACAAAATTCAGGGAAATAACGTATATATTTTCTCTATTTTTTTGGTGCATATTTCATAATAAATGCTAGATGGTATCGAATTCAAAATGGTATAACCTGCGGGCTCGACCGGGATTTGATCCCGGGACCTCTCGCACCCAAAGCGAGAATCATACCCCTAGACCACCGAGCCGCACGTTCACGTGACTCATTCAAATCCTTAAGTGTTAAAATAAAACTCGTCATTTGAATTCGAGCTATACTTTGCAGAAAATTCTTCTCTTAATACTCAAAATTTTCGAAACATTTTTTAGATAAAGTATAGAAAAGAATTTTTCACCAATACTTTCTAATTTCATAAAACATTACTTTAAAATAATCTCATTTAGTTCATTCATATTTATTAAACACAATTCAGGGAAATAACGTATATATTTTCTCTATTTTTTTCGTGCAAATTTCATAATTAATGCTAGATCGTATCGAATTCAAAACGGTATTACCTCAGGGCTCGGCCGGGATTTGAACCCGGGTCCTCTCGCAACCGAAGCGAGAATCATGCCCCTAGACCACCGAGCCTCGATTTTTGCAAGGGCTGCATATTTTCAATTTGTAAGTAATATGAAAGATTTTACCACCATCGTATGTTTTTATGTTCTATATTAAGAGGTCAAAGAAATAATTACTCAATTTTCTTACTTGAAAATTATTTCCTTTTATTAAACAAAATTCAGGGAAATAACGTATATATTTTCTCTATTTTTTTGGTGCATATTTCATAATAAATGCTAGATGGTATCGAATTCAAAATGGTATAACCTGCGGGCTCGACCGGGATTTGATCCCGGGACCTCTCGCACCCAAAGCGAGAATCATACCCCTAGACCACCGAGCCGCACGTTCACGTGACTCATTCAAATCCTTAAGTGTTAAAATAAAACTCGTCATTTGAATTCGAGCTATACTTTGCAGAAAATTCTTCTCTTAATACTCAAAATTTTCGAAACATTTTTTAGATAAAGTATAGAAAAGAATTTTTCACCAATACTTTCTAATTTCATAAAACATTACTTTAAAATAATCTCATTTAGTTCATTCATATTCAGTCAACGTTCTCATTTTCCAATCAATGCGTCGCATTAACAAAAGATATACCTCAGGGCTCGGCCGGGATTAGAACCCGGGTCCTCTCGCAACCGAAGCGAGAATCATGCCCCTAGACCACCGAGCCTCGATTTTTGCAAGGGCTGCATATTTTCAATTTGTAAGTAATATGAAAGATTTTACCACCATCGTATGTTTTTATGTTCTATATTAAGAGGTCAAAGAAATAATTACTCAATTTTCTTACTTGAAAATTATTTCCTTTTATTAAACAAAATTCAGGGAAATAACGTATATATTTTCTCTATTTTTTTCGTGCAAATTTCATTATAAATGCTAGATCGAATCGAATTCAAAATGGTTTAACCTTCGGGCTCGACCGGGATTTGAACCCGGGACCTCTCGCACCCAAAGCGAGAATCATACCCCTAGAAAACCGAGCCGCACGTTCACGTGACTCATTCAAATCCTTAAGTATTAAAATAAAGCTCGTCATTTGAATTCGAGCTATACTCTTCAGAAAATTCTTCTCTTAATACTCAAAATTTTCGAAACATTTTTTAGATAAAGTATAGAAAAGACTTTTTCATCAATACTTTCTCATTTCATAAAACAATTACTTTAAAATAATATCAATTAGTTCATTCATATTCAGTGAACGTTCTCATTTTCCAATCAATGCGTCGCATTAAAAAAAGATATCCCTTTGGGCTCGGCCGAGATTTGAACCCGGGTCCCCTCGCACCCGAAGCGAAAATCATACCCCTAGACCACCGAGCCTCGTTTTTTGCAAGAGCTGCATATTTTTAATTTGTTAGTAATATGAAATATATTTTCCACCATCGTATGTTTTTATGCTCTATATTAAGAGGTCAAAAAAATAGTAACTCAATTTTCTTACTTGAAAATTATTTCCTTTTATTAAACACAATTCAGGGAAATAACTTATATATTTTCTCTGTTTTTTTCGTGCAAATTTCATAATTAATGCTAGATCGTATCGAATTCAAAATGGTATAACCTTAGGGCTCGACCGGGATTTGAACCCGGGCCCTCTCGCACCCAAAGCGAGAATCATACCCCTACACCACCGAGCCGCACGTTCACGTGACTCATTCAAATCCTTAAGTATTAAAATAAAACTCGTCATTTGAATTCGCGCTATACTTTGCAGAAAATTCTTCTCTTAATACTCAAAATTTTCGAAACATTTTTTAGATAAAGTATAGAAAAGACTTTTTCATCAATACTTTCTCATTTCATAAAACAATTACTTTAAAATAATATCAATTAGTTCATTCATATTCAGTGATCGTTCTCATTTTCCAATCAATGCGTCGCATTAACAAAAGATATCCCTCTGGGCTCGGCCGAGATTTGAACCCGGGTCCTCTCGCACCCGAAGCGAGAATCATTCCCCTAGACCACCGAGCCTCATTTTTTGCAAGAGCTGCATATTTTTAATTTGTTAGTAATATGAAATATATTTCCCACCATCGTATGTTTTTATGCTCTATATTAAGAGGTCAAAAAAATAGTAACTCAATTTTCTTACTTGAAAATTATTTCCTTTTATTAAACACAATTCAGGGAAATAACGTATATATTTTCTCTATTTTTTTCGTGCAAATTTCATAATTAATGCTAGATCGTATCGAATTCAAAACGGTATAACCTTCGGGCTCGACCGGGATTTGAACCCGTGACCTCTCGGACCCGAAGCGAGAATCATACCCCTAGACCACCGAGCCTAATTTTTAGAAAGGGCTGCATATTTTTAATTTGTTAGTAATATGAAAGATATTATCCACCATCGTATGTTTTTATGTTCTATATTAAGAGGTCAAAAAAATAATAACTCAATTTTCTTACTTGAAAATTATTTTCTTTTATTAAACACAATTCAGGGAAATAACGTATATATTTTCTCTATTTTTTTCGTGCATATTTCATAATAAATGCTAGATCGTATCGAATTCAAAATGGTATAACCTGCGGGCTCGACCGGGATTTGATCCCGGGACCTCTCGCACCCAAAGCGAGAATCATACCCCTAGACCACCGAGCCGCACGTTCACGTGACTCATTAAAATCCTTAAGTATTAAAATAAAACTCGTCATTTGAATTCGAGCTATACTTTGCAGAAAATTCTTCTCTTAATACTCAAAATTTTTGAAACATTTTTTAGATAAAGTATAGAAAAGAATTTTTCACCAATACTTTCTAATTTCATAAAACAATTACTTTAAAATAATCTCATTTAGTTCATTCATATTCAGTCAACGTACTCATTTTCCAATCAATGCGTCGCATTAACAAAAGATATACCTCAGGGCTCGGCCGGGATTTGAACCCGGGTCCTCTCGCAACCGAAGCGAGAATCATGCCCCTAGACCACCGAGCCTCGATTTTTGCAAGGGCTGCATATTTTCAATTTGTAAGTAATATGAAAGATTTTACCACCATCGTATGTTTTTATGTTCTATATTAAGAGGTCAAAGAAATAATTACTCAATTTTCTTACTTGAAAATTATTTCCTTTTATTAAACAAAATTCAGAGAAATAACGTATATATTTTCTCTATTTTTTTCGTGCAAATTTCATTATAAATGCTAGATCGTATGGAATTCAAAATGGTTTAACCTTCGGACTCGACCGGGATTTGAACCCGGGAGCTCTCGCACCCAAAGCGAGAATCATACCCCTAGACCACCGAGCCGCACGTTCACGTGACTCATTCAAATCCTTAAGTATTAAAATAAAGCTCGTCATTTGAATTCGAGTTATACTCTTCAGAAAATTCTTCTCTTAATACTCAAAATTTTCGAAACATTTTTTAGATAAAGTATAGAAAAGACTTTTTCATCAATACTTTCTCATTTCATAAAACAATTACTTTAAAATAATATCAATTAGTTCATTCATATTCAGTGATCGTTCTCATTTTCCAATCAATGCGTCGCATTAACAAAAGATATCCCTCTGGGCTCGGCCGAGATTTGAACCCGGGTCCTCTCGCACCCGAAGCGAGAATCATTCCCCTAGACCACCGAGCCTCATTTTTTGCAAGAGCTGCATATTTTTAATTTGTTAGTAATATGAAATATATTTCCCACCATCGTATGTTTTTATGCTCTATATTAAGAGGTCAAAAAAATAGTAACTCAATTTTCTTACTTGAAAATTATTTCCTTTTATTAAACACAATTCAGGGAAATAACGTATATATTTTCTCTATTTTTTTCGTGCAAATTTCATAATTAATGCTAGATCGTATCGAATTCAAAACGGTATAACCTTCGGGCTCGACCGGGATTTGAACCCGTGACCTCTCGGACCCGAAGCGAGAATCATACCCCTAGACCACCGAGCCTAATTTTTAGAAAGGGCTGCATATTTTTAATTTGTTAGTAATATGAAAGATATTATCCACCATCGTATGTTTTTATGTTCTATATTAAGAGGTCAAAAAAATAATAACTCAATTTTCTTACTTGAAAATTATTTTCTTTTATTAAACACAATTCAGGGAAATAACGTATATATTTTCTCTATTTTTTTCGTGCATATTTCATAATAAATGCTAGATCGTATCGAATTCAAAATGGTATAACCTGCGGGCTCGACCGGGATTTGATCCCGGGACCTCTCGCACCCAAAGCGAGAATCATACCCCTAGACCACCGAGCCGCACGTTCACGTGACTCATTAAAATCCTTAAGTATTAAAATAAAACTCGTCATTTGAATTCGAGCTATACTTTGCAGAAAATTCTTCTCTTAATACTCAAAATTTTTGAAACATTTTTTAGATAAAGTATAGAAAAGAATTTTTCACCAATACTTTCTAATTTCATAAAACAATTACTTTAAAATAATCTCATTTAGTTCATTCATATTCAGTCAACGTACTCATTTTCCAATCAATGCGTCGCATTAACAAAAGATATACCTCAGGGCTCGGCCGGGATTTGAACCCGGGTCCTCTCGCAACCGAAGCGAGAATCATGCCCCTAGACCACCGAGCCTCGATTTTTGCAAGGGCTGCATATTTTCAATTTGTAAGTAATATGAAAGATTTTACCACCATCGTATGTTTTTATGTTCTATATTAAGAGGTCAAAGAAATAATTACTCAATTTTCTTACTTGAAAATTATTTCCTTTTATTAAACAAAATTCAGAGAAATAACGTATATATTTTCTCTATTTTTTTCGTGCAAATTTCATTATAAATGCTAGATCGTATGGAATTCAAAATGGTTTAACCTTCGGACTCGACCGGGATTTGAACCCGGGAGCTCTCGCACCCAAAGCGAGAATCATACCCCTAGACCACCGAGCCGCACGTTCACGTGACTCATTCAAATCCTTAAGTATTAAAATAAAGCTCGTCATTTGAATTCGAGTTATACTCTTCAGAAAATTCTTCTCTTAATACTCAAAATTTTCGAAACATTTTTTAGATAAAGTATAGAAAAGACTTTTTCATCAATACTTTCTCATTTCATAAAACAATTACTTTAAAATAATATCAATTAGTTCATTCATATTCAGTGAACGTTCTCATTTTCCAATCAATGCGTCGCATTAAAAAAAGATATCCCTTTGGGCTCGGCCGAGATTTGAACCCGGGTCCCCTCGCACCCGAAGCGAAAATCATACCCCTAGACCACCGAGCCTCGTTTTTTGCAAGAGCTGCATATTTTTAATTTGTTAGTAATATGAAATATATTTTCCACCATCGTATGTTTTTATGCTCTATATTAAGAGGTCAAAAAAATAGTAACTCAATTTTCTTACTTGAAAATTATTTCCTTTTATTAAACACAATTCAGGGAAATAACTTATATATTTTCTCTGTTTTTTTCGTGCAAATTTCATAATTAATGCTAGATCGTATCGAATTCAAAATGGTATAACCTTAGGGCTCGACCGGGATTTGAACCCGGGCCCTCTCGCACCCAAAGCGAGAATCATACCCCTACACCACCGAGCCGCACGTTCACGTGACTCATTCAAATCCTTAAGTATTAAAATAAAACTCGTCATTTGAATTCGCGCTATACTTTGCAGAAAATTCTTCTCTTAATACTCAAAATTTTCGAAACATTTTTTAGATAAAGTATAGAAAAGAGTTTTTCATCAATACTTTCTCATTTCATAAAACAATTACTTTAAAATAATATCAATTAGTTCATTCATATTCAGTGATCGTTCTCATTTTCCAATCAATGCGTCGCATTAACAAAAGATATCCCTCTGGGCTCGGCCGAGATTTGAACCCGGGTCCTCTCGCACCCGAAGCGAGAATCATTCCCCTAGACCACCGAGCCTCATTTTTTGCAAGAGCTGCATATTTTTAATTTGTTAGTAATATGAAATATATTTCCCACCATCGTATGTTTTTATGCTCTATATTAAGAGGTCAAAAAAATAGTAACTCAATTTTCTTACTTGAAAATTATTTCCTTTTATTAAACACAATTCAGGGAAATAACGTATATATTTTCTCTATTTTTTTCGTGCAAATTTCATAATTAATGCTAGATCGTATCGAATTCAAAACGGTATAACCTTCGGGCTCGACCGGGATTTGAACCCGTGACCTCTCGGACCCGAAGCGAGAATCATACCCCTAGACCACCGAGCCGCACGTTCACGTGACTCATTCAAATCCTTAAGTATTAAAATAAAACTCGTCATTTGAATTCGAGCTATACTTTGCAGAAAATTCTTCTCTTAATACTCAAAATTTTCGAAACATTTTTTAGATAAAGTATAGAAAAAAGACTTTTTCACCAATACTTTCTCATTTCATAAAACAATTACTTTAAAATAATGTCATTTAGTTCATTCATATTCAGTTCATTCATATTCAGTGAACGTTCTCATTTTCCAATCAATGCGTCGCATTAACAAAAGATATCCCTCAGGGCTCGTCCGGGATTTGAACCCGGGTCCTCTCGCACCCGAAGCGAGAATCATATCCCTAGACCACCGAGCCTCGTTTTTTGCAAGAGCTGTATATTTTTAATTTGTTAGTAATATGAAATATATTTTCCACCATCGTATGTTTTTATGTTCTATATTAAGAGGTCAAAAAAATAATAACTCAATTTTCTTTTTTGAAAATTATTTTCTTTTATTAAACACAATTCAGGGAAATAACGTATATATTTTCTCTATTTTTTTCGTGTAAATTTCATAACTAATGCAAGATCGTATCGAATTCAAAATGGTTTAACCTTCGGGCTCGACCGGGATTTGAACCCGGGACCTCTCGCACCCGAAGCGAGAATCATACCCCTAGACCACCGAGCCTAATTTTTAGAAAGGGCTGCATATTTTTAATTTGTTAGTAATATGAAAGATTTTACCACCATCGTATGTTTTTATGTTCTATATTAAGAGGTCATAAAAATAATTACTCAATTTTCTTACTTGAAAATTATATCCTTTTATTAAACAAAATTCAGGGAAATAACGTATATATTTTCTCTATTTTTTTCGTGCAAATTTCATAATTAATGCTAGATCGTATCGAATTCAAAATGGTATAACCTTCGGGCTCGACCGGGAATTGAACCCGGGACCTCTCGCACCCAAAGCGAGAATCATACCCCTAGACCACCGAGCCGCACGTTCACGGGACTCATTCAAATCCTTAAGTATTAAAATAAATCTCGTCATTTGAATTCGAGCTATACTTTGCAGAAAATTCTTCTCTTAATACTCAACATTTTCGAAACATTTTTTAGATAAAGTATAGAAAAGACTTTTTCACCAATACTTTCTCATTTCATAAAACAATATTTTTAAAATAATCTCATTTAGTTCATTCATATTCAGTGAACGTACTCATTTTCCAATCAATGCGTCGCATTAACAAAAGCTATCCCTCAGGGCTCGGCCGGGATTTGAACCCGGGATCTCTCGCACCCGAAGCGAGAATCATACCCCTAGACCACCGAGCCTGATTTTTTGAAAGGACTGCATATTTTTAATTTGTTAGTAATATGAAAGATTTTACCACCATCATATGTTTTTATGTTCTATATTAAGAGGTCAAAAAAATAATTACTCAATTTTCTTACTTGAAAATTATATCCTTTTATTAAACAAAATTCAGGGAAATAACGTATATATTTTCTCTATTTTTTTCGTGCAAATTTCATTATAAATGCTAGATCGTATCAAATTCAAAATGGTTTAACCTTCGGGCTCGACCGGGATTTGAACCCGGGATCTCTCGCACCCGAAGCGAGAATCATACCCCTAGACCACCGAGCCTGATTTTTTGAAAGGACTGCATATTTTTAATTTGTTAGTAATATGAAAGATTTTACCACCATCATATGTTTTTATGTTCTATATTAAGAGGTCAAAAAAATAATTACTCAATTTTCTTACTTGAAAATTATATCCTTTTATTAAACAAAATTCAGGGAAATAACGTATATATTTTCTCTATTTTTTTCGTGTAAATTTCATAACTAATGCTAGATCGTATCGAATTCAAAATGGTATTACCTTCGGGCTCGACCGGGATTTGAACCCGGGACCTCTCGCACCCAAAGCGAGAATCATACCCCTAGACCACCGAGCCGCACATTCACGGGACTCATTCAAATTCTTAAGTATTAAAATAAATCTCGTCATTTGAATTGAAGCTATACTTTGCAGAAAATTCTTCTCTTAATACTCAACATTTTCGAAACATTTTTTAGATAAAGTATAGAAAAGAATTTTTCACCAATACTTTCTAATTTCATAAAACAATTACTTTAAAATAATCTCATTTAGTTCATTCATATTCAGTGAATTTTCTCATTTTCCGATCAATGCGTCGCAATTACAAAAAGAATCCCTCAGGGCTCGGCCGAGAATTGAACCCGGGACCTCTCGCACCCAACGCGAGATCCACACCCCTAGACCACCGAGCCTCGTTTCTTGCAAGGGCTGCATATTTCTAATTTGTTTGTAATACGGAAGATATTATCCACCTTCGTACTTTTTTATGCTCTATATTAAGAGGTCAAAAAAATAATAACTCAATTTTCTTACTTGAAAATTATTTCCTTTTATTAAACACAATTCAGGAAAATAACGTATATATTTTCTCTATTTTTTTCGTCCAAATTTCATAATTAATACTAGATCGTATCAAATTCAAAATAGTATAAACTTCTGGCTTGCCCGTGATTTGATACCGGGACCTCTCGCACCCACGGCGAGAATCATACCCCTAGACCACCGAGCCGCACGTTCACGCGACTCATTCAAATCCTTAAATATTAAAATAAAACTCGTCATTTGAATTCGAGCTATACTTTGCGGAAAATTCTTCTCTTAATACTCAAAATTTTCTAAACATTTTTTAGATAAAGTATAGAAAAGACTTTTTCACCAATACTTTCTCATTTCATAAAACAATTACTTTAAAATAATCTCGTTTAGTTCATTCATATTCAGTGAACGTTCTCATTTTCCAATCAATGCGTCGCATTTACAAAAGAAATCCCTCAGGGCTCGGCCGTGATTTGAACCCGGGACCTCGCGCAACCGAAACGAGAATCATACCCCTAGACCACCGAGCCTCGTTTTTTGCACGGGCTGCATATTTTTAATTTGTTTGTAATATGAAAGATATTATCCACCATCGTATGTTTTTAAGCTCTATATTAAGAGGTCAAAAAAATAATAACTCAATTTTCTTACTTGAAAATTATTTCCTTTTATTAAACACAATTCAGGGAAATAACGTTTATATTTTCTCTATTTTTTTCGTCCAAATTTCATAATTAATGCTAGATCTTATCAAATTCAAAATGGTATGAACTTCTGGCTTGCCCGTGATTTGATCCCGGGACCTCTCGCACCCACGGCGAGAATCATACCCCTAGACCACCGAGCCGCACGTTCACGCGACTCATTCAAATCCTTAAATATTAAAATAAAACTCGTCATTTGAATTCGAGCTATACTTTGCAGAAAATTCTTCTCTTAATACTCAAATTTTTCGAAACATTTGATAGATAAAGTATAGAAAAGACTTTTCACCAATACTTTCTCATTTCATAAAACAATTACTTTAAAATAATCTCGTTTAGTTCATTCATATTCAGTGAACGTTCTCATTTTCCAATCAATGCGTCGCATTTACAAAAGAAATCCCTCAGGGCTCGGCCAGGATTTGAACCCGGGACCTCTCGAACCCGAAACGTGAATCATACCCCTAGACCACCGAGCCTCGTTTTTTGCACGGGCTGCATATTTTTAATTTGTTTGTAATATGAAAGATATTATACACCATCGTATGTTTTTATGCTCTATATTAAGAGGTCAAAAAAATAATAACTCAATTTTCTTCCTTGAAAATTATTTTCTTTTATTAAACACAATTCAGGGAAATAACGTATATATATTCTCTATTTTTTCCGTGCAAATTTCATAATTAATGCTAGATCGTATCGAATTCAAAATGGTATAACCTTCGGGCTCGACCGGGATTTGAACCCGGGATCTCTCGCACCCTAAGCGAGAATCATACCCCTAGACCACCGAGCTGCACATCCACGTGACTCATCAAATCCTTAAGTATTAAAATAAAACTCATTTGAATTCGAGCTATACTTTGCAGAAAATTCTTCTCTTAATACTCAAATTTTTCGAAACATTTGATAGATAAAGTATAGAAAAGACTTTTCACCAATACTTTCTCAATTCATAAAACAATTACTTTAAAATAATCTCATTTAGTTCATTCATATTCAGTGAACTTTCTCATTTTCCAATCAATGCGTCGCATTTACAAAAAGAATTCCTCAGGGCTCGGCCGTGATTTGAACCCGGGACGTCTCGCAACCGAAGCGAGAATCATGCCCCTAAACCACTGAGCCACATTTTTAGAATGGGCGCATATTCTTCATTTGTTAGATTTATGAAAGATATTATCCACCATCGTATGTTTTTATGCTCTATATTAAGAGGTCAAAAAAATAATAACTCAATTTTCTTATTTGAAAATTATTTCCTTTTATTAAACACAATTCAGGGAAATAACGTATATATATTCTCTATTTTTTCCGTGCAAATTTCATAATTAATGCTAGATCGTATCGAATTCAAAATGGTATAACCTTCGGGCTCGACCGGGATTTGAACCCGGGATCTCTCGCACCCTAAGCGAGAATCATACCCCTAGACCACCGAGCCGCACATTCACGTGACTCATTCAAATCCTTAAGTATTAAAATAAAACTCATTTGAATTCAAGCTATACTTTGCAGAAAATTCTTCTCTTAATACTCAAAATTTTCTAAACAGTTTTTAGATAAAGTATAGAAAAGACTTTTTCACCAATACTTTCTCATTTCATAAAACAATTACTTTAAAATAATCTCGTTTAGTTCATTCATATTCAGTGAACGTTCTCATTTTCCAATCAATGCGTCGCATTTACAAAAGAAATCCCTCAGGGCTCGGCCGGGATTTGAACCCGGGACCTCTCGCACCCGAAGCGTGAATCATACCCCTAGACCACCGAGCCTCGTTTATTGCACGGGCTGCATATTTTTAATTTGTTTGTAATATGAAAGATATTATCCACCATCGTATGTTTTTAAGCTCTATATTAAGAGGTTTAAAAAATAATAACTCAATTTTCTTACTTGAAAATTATTTCCTTTTATTAAACACAATTCAGGGAAATAACGTATATATTTTCTCTATTTTTTTCGTGCAAATTTCATAATTAATTCTAGATCGTATCAAATTCAAAATGGTATAAACTTCTGGCTGCCCCGCGAATTGAACACGGGACCTCTCGCACCCAAGGCGAGAATCATACCCCTAGACCACCAAGCCGCACGTTCACGTGACTCATTCAAATCCTTAAATATTAAAATAAAACTCATTTGAATTCGAGCTATACTTTGCAGAAAATTCTTCTCGTAATACTCAAATTTTTCGAAACATTTTATAGATAAAGTATAGAAAAGACTTTTTCAACAATACTTTCTCATTTCACAAAACAATGACTTTAAAATAATCTCGTTTAGTTCATTCATATTCAGTGAACGTTCTCATTTTCCAATCAATGCGTCGCATTTACAAAAGAAATCCCTCAGGGCTCGGCCGGGATTTGAACCCGGGACCTCTCGCAACCGAAGCGAGAATCATACCCCTAGACCACCGAGCCTCGTTTTTTGCACGGGCTGCATATTTTTAATTTGTTTGTAATATGAAAGATATTATCCACCATCGTATGTTTTTATGCTCTATATTAAGAGGTCAAAAAAATAATAACTCAATTTTCTTACTTGAAAATTATTTCCTTTTATTAAACACAATTCAGGAAAATAACGTATATATTTTCTCTATTTTTTTCGTCCAAATTTCATAATTAATGCTAGATCGTATCAAATTCAAAATGGTATAAACTTCTGGCTTGCCCGTGATTTGATCCCGGGACCTCTCGCACCCACGGCGAGAATCATACCCCTAGACCACCGAGCCGCACGTACACGCAACTCATTCAAATCCTTAAATATTAAAATAAAACTCGTCATTTGAATTCGAGCTATACTTTGCAGAAAATTCTTCTCTTAATACTCAAATTTTTCGAAACATTTGATAGATAAAGTATAGAAAAGACTTTTTCACCAATACTTTCTCAATTCATAAAACAATTACTTTAAAATAATCTCATTTAGTTCATTCATATTCAGTGAACTTTCTCATTTTCCAATCAATGCGTCGCATTTACAAAAAGAATTCCTCAGGGCTCGGCCGTGATTTGAACCCGGGACCTCTCGCAACCGAAGCGAGAATCATGCCCCTAAACCACCGAGCCACATTTTTAGAATGGGCGCATATTCTTCATTTGTTAGATTTATGAAAGATATTATCCACCATCGTATGTTTTTATGCTCTATATTAAGGGGTCATAAAAATAATAACTCAATTTTCTTACTTGAAAATTATTTCCTTTCATTAAACACAATTCAGGGAAATAACGTATATATATTTTCTATTTTTTCCGTGCAAATTTCATAATTAATGCTAGATCGTATCGAATTCAAAAGGGTATAACCTTCGGGCTCGACCGGGATTTGAACCCGGGACATCTCGCACCCGAAGCGAGATTCATACCCCTAGACCACCGAGCTGCACATCCACGTGACTCATCAAATCCTTAAGTATTAAAATAAAACTCATTTGAATTCGAGCTATACTTTGCAGAAAATTCTTCTCTTAATACTCAAAATTTTCTAAACATTTTTTAGATAAAGTATAGAAAAGACTTTTTCACCAATACTTTCTCATTTCATAAAACAATTACTTTAAAATAATCTCGTTTAGTTCATTCATATTCAGTGAATGTTCTCAGTTTCCAATCAATGCGTCGCATTTACAATAGAAATCCCTCAGGGCTCGGCCGGGATTTGAACCCGGGACCTCTCGCACCCGAAGCGTGAATCATACCCCTAGACCACCGAGCCTCGTTTTTTGCACGGGCTGCATATTTTTAATTTGTTTGTAATATGAAAGATATTATCCACCATCGTATGTTTTTATGCTCTATATTAAGAGGTCAAAAAAATAATAACTCAATTTCCTTACTTGAAAATTATTTCCTTTTATTAAACACAATTCAGGGAAATAACGTATATATTTTCTCTATTTTTTTCGTGCAAATTTCATAATTAATTCTAGATCGTATCAAATTCAAAATGGTATAAACTTCTGGCTAGCCCGCGATTTGAAGACGGGACCTTTCGCACCCAAGGCGAGAATCATACCCCTAGACCACCAAACCGCACGTTCACGTGACTCATTCAAATCCTTAAATATTAAAATAAAACTCGTCATTTGAATTCGAGCTATACTTTGCAGACAATTCTTCTCGTAATACTAAAATTTTTCGAAACATTTTATAGATAAAGTATAGAAAAGAATTTATCATCAATACTTTCTCATTTTATAAAACAATTACTTTAAAATAATCTCATTTAGTTCATTCATATTCAGTGAACTTTCTCATTTTCCAATCAATGCGTTGCATTTACAAAAAGAATTCCTCAGGGCTCGGCCGTGATTTTAACCCGGGACCTCTCGCACCCGAAGCGAGAATCATGCCCCTATACCACCGAGCCACATTTTCAGAATGGGCGCATATTCTTCATTTGTTAGATTTATGAAAGATATTATCCACCATCGTATGTTTTTATGCTCTATATTAAGAGGTCAAAAAAATAATAACTCAATTTTCTTACTTGAAAATAATTTCCTTTTATTAAAAACAATTCAGGGAAATAACGTATATATATTTTCTATTTTTTCCGTGCAAATTTCATAATTAATGTTAGATCGTATCGAATTCAAAATGGGGCTCGACCGGGATTTGAACCCGGGACCTCTCGCACCCGAAGCGAGATTCATACCCCTAGACCACCGAGCCTCGTGTTTGGCACGGGCTGCATATTTTTAATTTGTTTGTAATATGAAAGATATTATCCACCATCGTATGTTTTTATGCTCTATATTAAGAGGTCAAAAAAATAATAACTCAATTTTCTTACTTGAAAATTATTTCCTTTTATTAAACACAATTCAGGGAAATAACGTATATATTTTCTCTATTTTTTTCGTGCAAATTTCATAATTAATGCTAGATCGTATCGAATTCAAAATGGTATAACCTTTGGGCTCGACCGGGATTTGAACACGGGACCTCTCGCACCCTAAGCGAGAATCATACCCCTAGACCACCGAGCCGCACTTTCACGTGACTCATTCAAATCCTTAAGTATTAAAGTAAAACTCATTTGAATTCGAGCTATACTTTGCAGAAAATTCTTCTCTTAATACTCAAATTTTTCGAAACATTTTATAGATAAAGTATAGAAAAGACTTTTTCACCAATACTTTCTCATTTCATAAAACGATGACTTTAAAATAATCTCATTTAGTTCATTCATATTCAGTGAACTTTCTCATTTTCCAATCAATGCGTCGCATTTACAAAAAAAACCTCTCAGGGCTCAGCCGGTATTTGAACCCGGGACCTCTCGCAACCGAAGCGAGAATCATGCCCCTAGACCACCGAGCCACGTTTTTAGAATAGGCGCATATTTTTCATTTGTTAGATTTATGAAAGATATTATCCACCATCGTATGTTTTTATGCTCTATATTAAGAGGTCAAAAAAATAATAACTCAATTTTCTTACTTGAAAATTATTTCCTTTTATTAAAAACAAAATTCAGGAAAATAACGTATATATTTTCTCTATTTGTTTGTGCAAATTTCATAATTAATGCTAGATCGTATCGAATTCAAAACGGTATAACCTTCGGGCTCGACCGGGATTTGAACCCGGGACCTCTCGCACCCTAAGCGAGAATCATACCCCTAGACCACCGAGCCGCACATTCACGTGACTCATTCAAATCCTTAAGTATTAAAATAAAACTCATTTGAATTCGAGCTATACTTTGCAGAAAATTCTTCTCTTAATACTCAAAATTTTCGAAACATTTTTTAGATAAAGTATAGAAAAGAATTTTTCACCAATACTTTCTCATTTCACAAAACAATGACTTTAAAATAATCTTATTTAGTTCATTCATATTCAGTGAACTTTCTCATTTTCCAATCA
Source organism: Parasteatoda lunata (assembly GCA_949128135.1). Classification (NCBI taxonomy): domain Eukaryota; kingdom Metazoa; phylum Arthropoda; class Arachnida; order Araneae; family Theridiidae; genus Parasteatoda; species Parasteatoda lunata. The sequence goes on from OX421980.1 coordinate 48,226,297, forward strand.
ATGCGTCGCATTTACAAAAAAAATCCCTCAGGGCTCGGCCGGGATTTGAACCCGGGACCTCTCGCACCCGAAGCGAGAATCATACCCCTAGACCACCGAGCCTCGTTTTTTGCACGGGCTGCATATTTTTAATTTGTTTGTAATATGAAAGATATTATCCACCATCGTATGTTTTTATGCTCTATATTAAGAGGTCAAAAAAAAAATAACTCAATTTTCTTACTTGAAAATTATTTCCTTTTATTAAACACAATTCAGGGAAATAACGTATATATTTTCTCTATTTTTTTCGTGCAAATTTCATAATTAATGCTAGATCGTATCGAATTTAAAATGGTATAAACTTCTGGCTTGCCCGTGATTTGATCCCGGGACCTCTCGCACCCACGGCGAGAATCATACCCCTAGACCACCGAGCCGCACGTTCACGCGACTCATTCAAATCCTTAAATATTAAAATAAAACTCGTCATTTGAATTCGAGCTATACTTTGCAGAAAATTCTTCTCTTAATACTCAAATTTTTCGAAACATTTGATAGATAAAGTATAGAAAAGACTTTTTCACCAATACTTTCTCAATTCATAAAACAATTACTTTAAAATAATCTCGTTTAGTTCATTCATATTCAGTGAACTTTCTCATTTTCCAATCAATGCGTCGCATTTACAAAAGAAATCCCTCAGGGCTCGGCCGTGATTTGAACCCGGGACCTCTCGCAACCGAAGCGAGAATCATGCCCCTAAACCACCGAGCCACATTTTTAGAATGGGCGCATATTCTTCATTTGTTAGATTTATGAAAGATATTATCCACCATCGTATGTTTTTATGCTCTATATTAAGGGGTCATAAAAATAATAACTCAATTTTCTTACTTGAAAATTATTTCCTTTCATTAAACACAATTCAGGGAAATAACGTATATATATTTTCTATTTTTTCCGTGCAAATTTCATAATTAATGCTAGATCGTATCGAATTCAAAAGGGTATAACCTTCGGGCTCGACCGGGATTTGAACCCGGGACATCTCGCACCCGAAGCGAGATTCATACCCCTAGACCACCGAGCTGCACATCCACGTGACTCATCAAATCCTTAAGTATTAAAATAAAACTCATTTGAATTCGAGCTATACTTTGCAGAAAATTCTTCTCTTAATACTCAAAATTTTCTAAACATTTTTTAGATAAAGTATAGAAAAGACTTTTTCACCAATACTTTCTCATTTCATAAAACAATTACTTTAAAATAATCTCGTTTAGTTCATTCATATTCAGTGAATGTTCTCAGTTTCCAATCAATGCGTCGCATTTACAATAGAAATCCCTCAGGGCTCGGCCGGGATTTGAACCCGGGACCTCTCGCACCCGAAGCGTGAATCATACCCCTAGACCACCGAGCCTCGTTTTTTGCACGGGCTGCATATTTTTAATTTGTTTGTAATATGAAAGATATTATCCACCATCGTATGTTTTTATGCTCTATATTAAGAGGTCAAAAAAATAATAACTCAATTTCCTTACTTGAAAATTATTTCCTTTTATTAAACACAATTCAGGGAAATAACGTATATATTTTCTCTATTTTTTTCGTGCAAATTTCATAATTAATTCTAGATCGTATCAAATTCAAAATGGTATAAACTTCTGGCTAGCCCGCGATTTGAAGACGGGACCTTTCGCACCCAAGGCGAGAATCATACCCCTAGACCACCAAACCGCACGTTCACGTGACTCATTCAAATCCTTAAATATTAAAATAAAACTCGTCATTTGAATTCGAGCTATACTTTGCAGACAATTCTTCTCGTAATACTAAAATTTTTCGAAACATTTTATAGATAAAGTATAGAAAAGAATTTATCATCAATACTTTCTCATTTTATAAAACAATTACTTTAAAATAATCTCATTTAGTTCATTCATATTCAGTGAACTTTCTCATTTTCCAATCAATGCGTTGCATTTACAAAAAGAATTCCTCAGGGCTCGGCCGTGATTTTAACCCGGGACCTCTCGCACCCGAAGCGAGAATCATGCCCCTATACCACCGAGCCACATTTTCAGAATGGGCGCATATTCTTCATTTGTTAGATTTATGAAAGATATTATCCACCATCGTATGTTTTTATGCTCTATATTAAGAGGTCAAAAAAATAATAACTCAATTTTCTTACTTGAAAATAATTTCCTTTTATTAAAAACAATTCAGGGAAATAACGTATATATATTTTCTATTTTTTCCGTGCAAATTTCATAATTAATGTTAGATCGTATCGAATTCAAAATGGGGCTCGACCGGGATTTGAACCCGGGACCTCTCGCACCCGAAGCGAGATTCATACCCCTAGACCACCGAGCCTCGTGTTTGGCACGGGCTGCATATTTTTAATTTGTTTGTAATATGAAAGATATTATCCACCATCGTATGTTTTTATGCTCTATATTAAGAGGTCAAAAAAATAATAACTCAATTTTCTTACTTGAAAATTATTTCCTTTTATTAAACACAATTCAGGGAAATAACGTATATATTTTCTCTATTTTTTTCGTGCAAATTTCATAATTAATGCTAGATCGTATCGAATTCAAAATGGTATAACCTTTGGGCTCGACCGGGATTTGAACACGGGACCTCTCGCACCCTAAGCGAGAATCATACCCCTAGACCACCGAGCCGCACTTTCACGTGACTCATTCAAATCCTTAAGTATTAAAGTAAAACTCATTTGAATTCGAGCTATACTTTGCAGAAAATTCTTCTCTTAATACTCAAATTTTTCGAAACATTTTATAGATAAAGTATAGAAAAGACTTTTTCACCAATACTTTCTCATTTCATAAAACGATGACTTTAAAATAATCTCATTTAGTTCATTCATATTCAGTGAACTTTCTCATTTTCCAATCAATGCGTCGCATTTACAAAAAAAACCTCTCAGGGCTCAGCCGGTATTTGAACCCGGGACCTCTCGCAACCGAAGCGAGAATCATGCCCCTAGACCACCGAGCCACGTTTTTAGAATAGGCGCATATTTTTCATTTGTTAGATTTATGAAAGATATTATCCACCATCGTATGTTTTTATGCTCTATATTAAGAGGTCAAAAAAATAATAACTCAATTTTCTTACTTGAAAATTATTTCCTTTTATTAAAAACAAAATTCAGGAAAATAACGTATATATTTTCTCTATTTGTTTGTGCAAATTTCATAATTAATGCTAGATCGTATCGAATTCAAAACGGTATAACCTTCGGGCTCGACCGGGATTTGAACCCGGGACCTCTCGCACCCTAAGCGAGAATCATACCCCTAGACCACCGAGCCTCGTTTTTTGCACGGGCTGCATATTTTTAATTTGTTTGTAATATGAAAGATATTATCCACCATCGTATGTTTTTATGCTCTATATTAAGAGGTCAAAAAAAAAATAACTCAATTTTCTTACTTGAAAATTATTTCCTTTTATTAAACACAATTCAGGGAAATAACGTATATATTTTCTCTATTTTTTTCGTGCAAATTTCATAATTAATGCTAGATCGTATCGAATTTAAAATGGTATAAACTTCTGGCTTGCCCGTGATTTGATCCCGGGACCTCTCGCACCCACGGCGAGAATCATACCCCTAGACCACCGAGCCGCACGTTCACGCGACTCATTCAAATCCTTAAATATTAAAATAAAACTCGTCATTTGAATTCGAGCTATACTTTGCAGAAAATTCTTCTCTTAATACTCAAATTTTTCGAAACATTTGATAGATAAAGTATAGAAAAGACTTTTTCACCAATACTTTCTCAATTCATAAAACAATTACTTTAAAATAATCTCGTTTAGTTCATTCATATTCAGTGAACTTTCTCATTTTCCAATCAATGCGTCGCATTTACAAAAGAAATCCCTCAGGGCTCGGCCGTGATTTGAACCCGGGACCTCTCGCAACCGAAGCGAGAATCATGCCCCTAAACCACCGAGCCACATTTTTAGAATGGGCGCATATTCTTCATTTGTTAGATTTATGAAAGATATTATCCACCATCGTATGTTTTTATGCTCTATATTAAGGGGTCATAAAAATAATAACTCAATTTTCTTACTTGAAAATTATTTCCTTTCATTAAACACAATTCAGGGAAATAACGTATATATATTTTCTATTTTTTCCGTGCAAATTTCATAATTAATGCTAGATCGTATCGAATTCAAAAGGGTATAACCTTCGGGCTCGACCGGGATTTGAACCCGGGACATCTCGCACCCGAAGCGAGATTCATACCCCTAGACCACCGAGCTGCACATCCACGTGACTCATCAAATCCTTAAGTATTAAAATAAAACTCATTTGAATTCGAGCTATACTTTGCAGAAAATTCTTCTCTTAATACTCAAAATTTTCTAAACATTTTTTAGATAAAGTATAGAAAAGACTTTTTCACCAATACTTTCTCATTTCATAAAACAATTACTTTAAAATAATCTCGTTTAGTTCATTCATATTCAGTGAATGTTCTCAGTTTCCAATCAATGCGTCGCATTTACAATAGAAATCCCTCAGGGCTCGGCCGGGATTTGAACCCGGGACCTCTCGCACCCGAAGCGTGAATCATACCCCTAGACCACCGAGCCTCGTTTTTTGCACGGGCTGCATATTTTTAATTTGTTTGTAATATGAAAGATATTATCCACCATCGTATGTTTTTATGCTCTATATTAAGAGGTCAAAAAAATAATAACTCAATTTCCTTACTTGAAAATTATTTCCTTTTATTAAACACAATTCAGGGAAATAACGTATATATTTTCTCTATTTTTTTCGTGCAAATTTCATAATTAATTCTAGATCGTATCAAATTCAAAATGGTATAAACTTCTGGCTAGCCCGCGATTTGAAGACGGGACCTTTCGCACCCAAGGCGAGAATCATACCCCTAGACCACCAAACCGCACGTTCACGTGACTCATTCAAATCCTTAAATATTAAAATAAAACTCGTCATTTGAATTCGAGCTATACTTTGCAGACAATTCTTCTCGTAATACTAAAATTTTTCGAAACATTTTATAGATAAAGTATAGAAAAGAATTTATCATCAATACTTTCTCATTTTATAAAACAATTACTTTAAAATAATCTCATTTAGTTCATTCATATTCAGTGAACTTTCTCATTTTCCAATCAATGCGTTGCATTTACAAAAAGAATTCCTCAGGGCTCGGCCGTGATTTTAACCCGGGACCTCTCGCACCCGAAGCGAGAATCATGCCCCTATACCACCGAGCCACATTTTCAGAATGGGCGCATATTCTTCATTTGTTAGATTTATGAAAGATATTATCCACCATCGTATGTTTTTATGCTCTATATTAAGAGGTCAAAAAAATAATAACTCAATTTTCTTACTTGAAAATAATTTCCTTTTATTAAAAACAATTCAGGGAAATAACGTATATATATTTTCTATTTTTTCCGTGCAAATTTCATAATTAATGTTAGATCGTATCGAATTCAAAATGGGGCTCGACCGGGATTTGAACCCGGGACCTCTCGCACCCGAAGCGAGATTCATACCCCTAGACCACCGAGCCTCGTGTTTGGCACGGGCTGCATATTTTTAATTTGTTTGTAATATGAAAGATATTATCCACCATCGTATGTTTTTATGCTCTATATTAAGAGGTCAAAAAAATAATAACTCAATTTTCTTACTTGAAAATTATTTCCTTTTATTAAACACAATTCAGGGAAATAACGTATATATTTTCTCTATTTTTTTCGTGCAAATTTCATAATTAATGCTAGATCGTATCGAATTCAAAATGGTATAACCTTTGGGCTCGACCGGGATTTGAACACGGGACCTCTCGCACCCTAAGCGAGAATCATACCCCTAGACCACCGAGCCGCACATTCACGTGACTCATTCAAATCCTTAAGTATTAAAATAAAACTCATTTGAATTCGAGCTATACTTTGCAGAAAATTCTTCTCTTAATACTCAAAATTTTCGAAACATTTTTTAGATAAAGTATAGAAAAGAATTTTTCACCAATACTTTCTCATTTCACAAAACAATGACTTTAAAATAATCTTATTTAGTTCATTCATATTCAGTGAACTTTCTCATTTTCCAATCAATGCGTCGCATTTACAAAAAAAATCCCTCAGGGCTCGGCCGGGATTTGAACCCGGGACCTCTCGCACCCGAAGCGAGAATCATACCCCTAGACCACCGAGCCTCGTTTTTTGCACGGGCTGCATATTTTTAATTTGTTTGTAATATGAAAGATATTATCCACCATCGTATGTTTTTATGCTCTATATTAAGAGGTCAAAAAAAAAATAACTCAATTTTCTTACTTGAAAATTATTTCCTTTTATTAAACACAATTCAGGGAAATAACGTATATATTTTCTCTATTTTTTTCGTGCAAATTTCATAATTAATGCTAGATCGTATCGAATTTAAAATGGTATAACCTTCTGGCTTGCCCGTGATTTGATCCCGGGACCTCTCGCACCCACGGCGAGAATCATACCCCTAGACCACCGAGCCGCACGTTCACGCGACTCATTCAAATCCTTAAATAATAAAATAAAACTCGTCATTTGAATTCGAACTATACTTTGCAGAAAATTCTTCTCTTAATACTCAAAATTTTCTAAACATTTTTTAGATAAAGTATAGAAAAGACTTTTTCACCAATACTTTCTCATTTCATAAAACAATTACTTTAAAATAATCTCGTTTAGTTCATTCATATTCAGTGAACGTTCTCATTTTCCAATCAATGCGTCGCATTTACAAAAGAAAACCCTCAGGGCTCGGCCGGGATTTGAACCCGGGACCTCTCGCACCCGAAGCGAGAATCATACCCCTAGACAACCGAGCCGCACGTTCACGTGACTCATTCAAATCCTTAAGTATTAAAATAAAACTCATTTGAATTCGAGCTATACTTTGCAGAAAATTCTTCTCTTAATACTCAAATTTTTCGAAACATTTTCTAGATAAAGTATGGAAAAGACTTTTTCACCAATACTTTCTCATTTCATAAAACAATGACTTTAAAATAATCTCATTTAGTCCATTCATATTCAGTGAACTTTCTCATTTTCCAATCAATGCGTCGCATTTACAAAAGAAATCCCTCGGGGCTCGGCCGGGATTTGAAACCGAGAGCTCTCGCGCCCGAAGCGAGAATCATGCTCCTAGACCTCCGAGCCACGTTTTTAGAATGGGCGCATATTTTTCATTTGTTATATTTATGAAAGATATTATCCACCATCGTATGTTTTTATGCTCTATATTAAGAGGTCAAAAAAATAATAACTCAATTTTCTTACTTGAAAATAATTTCCTTTTATTAAAAACAATTCAGGAAAATAACGTATATATTTCCTCTATTTTTTTCGTGCAAATTTCATAATTAATGCTAGATCGTATCGAATTCAAAATGGTATAACCTTCGGGCTCGACCGGGATCTGTACCCGGGACCTCTCGCACCCTAAGCGAGAATCATACCCCTAGACCACCGAGCCGCACATTCACGTGACTCATTCAAAGCCTTAAGTATTAAAATAAAACTCATTTGAATTCGAGCTATACTTTGCAGAGAATTCTTCTCTTAATACTCAAAATTTTCTAAACATTTTCTAGATAAAGTATGGAAAAGACTTTTTCACCAATTCTTTCTCATTTCATAAAACAATTACTTTAAAATAATCTCGTTTAGTTCATTCATATTCAGTGAACGTTCTCATTTTCCAATCAATGCGTCGCATTTACAAAAGAAATCCCTCAGGGCTCGGCCGGGATTTGAACCCGGGACCTCTCGCACCCGAAGCGAGAATCATACCCCTAGACCACCGAGCCTCGTTTTTTGCACGGGCTGCATATTTTTAATTTGTTTGTAATATGAAAGATATTATCCACCATCGTATGTTTTTATGCTCTATATTAAGAGGTCAAAAAAATAATAACTCAATTTTCTTACTTGAAAATTATTTCCTTTTATTAAACACAATTCAGGAAAATAACGTATATATTTTCTCTATTTTTTTCGTGCAAATTTCATAATTAATGCTAGATCGTATCAAATTCAAAATGCTATAAACTTCTGGGTTGCCCGTGATTTGATCCCGGGTCCTCTCGCACCCACGGCGAGAATCATACCCCTAGACCACCGAGCCGCACGTTCACGCGACTCATTCAAATCCTTAAATATTAAAATAAAACTCGTCATTTGAATTCGAACTATACTTTGCAGAAAATTCTTCTCTTAGTACTCAAAATTTTCTAAACATTTTTTAGATAAAGTATAGAAAAGACTTTTTCACCAATACTTTCTCATTTCATAAAACAATTACTTTAAAATAATCTCGTTTAGTTCATTCATATTCAGTGAACGTTCTCATTTTCCAATCAATGCGTCGCATTGACAAAAGAATTCCCTCAGGGCTCGGCCGGGATTTGAACCCGGGACTCTCGCAACCGAAGCGAGAATCATACCCCTAGACCACCGAGCCTCGTTTTTTGCACAGGAGGCATATTTTTAATTTGTTTGTAATATGAAAGATATTATCCACCATCGTATGTTTTTATGCTCTATATTAAGAGGTCAAAAATATAATAACTCAATTTTCTTACTTGAAAATTATTTCCTTTTATTAAACACAATTCAGGAAAATAACGTATATATTTTCTCTATTTTTTTCGTGCAAATTTCATAATTAATGCTAGATCGTATCAAATTCAAAATGCTATAAACTTCTGGGTTGCCCGTGATTTGATCCCGGGTCCTCTCGCACCCACGGCGAGAATCATACCCCTAGACCACCGAGCCGCACGTTCACGCGACTCATTCAAATCCTTAAATATTAAAATAAAACTCGTCATTTGAATTCGAACTATACTTTGCAGAAAATTCTTCTCTTAGTACTCAAAATTTTCTAAACATTTTTTAGATAAAGTATAGAAAAGACTTTTTCACCAATACTTTCTCATTTCATAAAACAATTACTTTAAAATAATCTCGTTTAGTTCATTCATATTCAGTGAACGTTCTCATTTTCCAATCAATGCGTCGCATTGACAAAAGAATTCCCTCAGGGCTCGGCCGGGATTTGAACCCGGGACTCTCGCAACCGAAGCGAGAATCATACCCCTAGACCACCGAGCCTCGTTTTTTGCACAGGAGGCATATTTTTAATTTGTTTGTAATATGAAAGATATTATCCACCATCGTATGTTTTTATGCTCTATATTAAGAGGTCAAAAATATAATAACTCAATTTTCTTACTTGAAAATTATTTCCTTTTATTAAACACAATTCAGGAAAATAACGTATATATTTCCTCTATTTTTTTCGTGCAAATTTTATAATTAATGCTAGATCGTATCGAATTCAAAATGGTAAAACCTTCGGGCTCGACCGGGACTTGAACCCGGGACCTCTCGCACCCTAAGCGAGAATCATACCCCTAGACCACCGAGCCGCACATTCACGTGACTCATTCAAATCCTTAAGTATTAAAATAAAACTCATTTGAATTCGAGCTATTCTTTGCAGAGAATTCTTCTCTTAATACTCAAAATTTTCTAAACATTTTTTAGATAAAGTATAGAAAAGACTTTTTCACCAATACTTTCTCATTTCATAAAACAATTACTTTAAAATAATCTCGTTTAGTTCATTCATATTCAGTGAACGTTCTCATTTTCCAATCAATGCGTCGCATTTACAAAAGAAATCCCTCAGGGCTCGGCCGGGATTTGAACCCGGGACCTCTCGCACACGAAGCGAAAATCATACCCCTAGACCACCGAGCCTCGTTTTTTGCACGGGCTAAATATTTTTAATTTGTTTGTAATATGAAAGATATTATCCACCATCGTATGTTTTTATGCTCTATATTAAGAGGTCAAAAAAATAATAACTCAATTTTCTTACTTGAAAATTATTTCCTTTTATTAAACACAATTCAGGAAAATAACGTATATATTTTCTCTATTTTTTTCGTGCAAATTTCATAATTAATGCTAGATCGTATCAAATTCAAAATGCTATAAACTTCTGGCTTGCCCGTGATTTGATCCCGGGAACTCTCGCACCCTAAGCGAGAATCATACCCCTAGACCACCGAGCCGCACATTCACGTGACTCATTCAAATCCTTAAGTAATAAAATAAAACTCATTTGAATTCGAGCTATACTTTGCAGAAAATTCTACTCTTAATACTCAAAATTTTCTAAACATTTTTTAGATAAAGTATAGAAAAGACTTTTTCACCATACTTTCTCATTTCACAAAACAATGACTTTAAAATAATCTCATTTAGTTCATTCATATTCAGTGAATTTTCCAATCAATGCGTCGAATTTACAAAAAAAATCCCTCAGACCTCGGCCGGGATTTGAACCCGGGAGCTCTCGCACCCGAAGCGAGAATCATGCTCTTAGACCACCGAGCCAGGTTTTTAGAATAGGCGCATATTTTTCATTTGCTAGATTTATGAAAGATATTATCCACCATCGTATGTTTTTATGCTCTATATTAAGATGTCAAAAAAACAATAACTCAATTTTCTTACTTGAAAATTATTTCCTTTTATTAAACACAATTCAGGGAAATAACGTATATATATTTTCTATTTTTTCCGTGCAAATTTCATAATTAATGCTAGATCGTATCGAATTCAAAATGGTATAACCTTCGGGCTCGACCGGGACTTGAACCCGGGACCTCTCACACCCTAAGCGAGAGTCATACCCCTAGACTAACGAGCCGCACATTCACGTGACTCATGTAAATCCTTAAGTATTAAAATAAAACTCATTTGAATTCGAGCTATACTTTGCAGAAAATTCTTCTCTTAATATTCAAAATTTTCGAAACATTTTTTAGATAAAGTATAGAAACGACTTTTTCACCAATACTTTCTCATTTCATAAAACAATTACTTTAAAATAATCTCGTTTAGTTCAATCATATTCAGTGAACGTTCTCATTTTCCAATCAATGCGTCGCATTTACAAAAGAAATCCCTCAGGGCTCGGCCGGGATTTGAACCCGGGACCTCTCGCACCCGAAGCGAGAATCATACCCCTAGACCACCGAGCCTCGTTTTTTGCACGGGCTGCATATTTTTAATTTGTTTGTAATATGAAAGATATTATCCACCATCGTATGTTTTTATGCTCTATATTAAGAGGTCAAAAAAATAATAACTCAATTATCTTACTTGAAAATTATTTTCTTTTATTAAACACAATTCAGGGAAATAACGTATATATTTTCTCTATTTTTTTCGTGCAAATTTCATAATTAATTCTAGATCGTATCAAATTCAAAATGGCATATACTTCTGGCTTGCCCGTGATTTGAACCCGGGACCTCCCGCACCCAAGCCGAGAATCATACCCCTAGACCACCGAGCCGCACGTTCACATGACTCATTCAAATCCTTAAATATTAAAATAAAACTCGTCATTTGAATTCGAGCTATACTTTGCAGAAAATTCTTCTCGTAATACTCAAATTTTTCGAAACATTTTATAGATAAAGTATAGAAAAGACTTTTTCACCAATACTTTCTCATTTCATAAAACAATGACTTTAAAATAATCTCATTTTGTTCATTCATATTCAGTGAACCTTCTCATTTCCAATCAATGCGTCGCATTTACAAAAAAAATCCCTCAGGGCTCGGCCGGGATTTGAACCCGGGACCTCTCGCACCCGAAGCGAGAATCATACCCCTAGACCACCGAGCCTCGTTTTTTGCACGGGCTGTATATTTTTAATTTGTTTGTAATATGAAAGATATTATCCACCATCGTATGTTTTTATGCTCTATATTCAGAGGTCAAAAAAATAATAACTAAATTTTCTAACTTGAAAATTATTTCCTTTTATTAAACACAATTCAGGGAAATAACGTATATATTTACTCTATTTTTTTCGTGCAAATTTCATAATTAATGCTAGATCGTATCGAATTCAAAATGGTATAAACTTCTAGCTTGCCCGTGATTTGAACCCGGGACCTCTCGCACCCAAGGCGAGAATCATACCCCTAGACCACCGAGCCGCCATTTACGTGATTCATTCAAATCCTTAAATATAAAATAAAACTCGTCATTTGAATTCGAGCTATACTTTGCAGAAAATTCTTCTCGTAATACTCAAATTTTTCGAAACATTTTATAGGTAAAGTATAGAAAAGACTTTTTCACCAATACTTTCTCATTTCATAAAACAATGACTTTAAAATAATCTCATTTTGTTCATTCATATTCAGTGAACTTTCTCATTTTCCAATCAATGCGTCGCATTTACAAAAAAAATCCCTCAGGGCTCGGCCGGGATTTAAACCCGGGACCTCTCGCACCCGAAGAGAGAATCATACCCCTAGACCACCGAGCCAATGTTTTTTGAAAGACCGCATATTTTTCATTTGTTAGAATTATGAAAGACATTATCCACCATTGTATGTTTTTATGCTCTATATTAAGAGGTCAAAAAAATAATAACTCAATTTTCTTACTTGAAAATTATTTCCTTTTATTAAACACAATTCAGGGAAATAACGTATATATATTTTCTATTTTTTCCGTGCAAATTTCATAATTAATGCTAGATCGTATCGAATTCAAAATGGTATAACCTTCGGACTCGACCGGGATTTGAACCCGGGACCTCTCACACCCTAAGCGAGAATCATACCCCTAGACAACCGAGCCGCACATTCACGTGACTCATGTAAATCCTTAAGTATTAAAATAAAACTCATTTGAATTCGAGCTATACTTTGCAGAAAATTCTTCTCTTAATATTCAAAATTTTCGAAACATTTTTTAGATAAAGTATAGAAACGACTTTTTCACCAATACTTTCTCATTTCATAAAACAATTACTTTAAAATAATCTCGTTTAGTTCAATCATATTCAGTGAACGTTCTCATTTTCCAATCAATGCGTCGCATTAACAAAAGAAATCCCTCAGGGCTCGGCCGGGATTTGAACCCGGGACCTCTCGCACCCGAAGCGAGAATCATACCCCTAGACCACCGAGCCTCGTTTTTTGTACGGGCTGCATATTTTTAATTTGTTTGTAATATGAAAGATATTATCCACCATCGTATGTTTTTATGCTCTATATTAAGAGGTCAAAAAAATAATAACTCAATTATATTACTTGAAAATTATTTTCTTTTATTAAACACAATTCAGGGAAATAACGTATATATTTTCTCTATTTTTTTCGTGCAAATTTCATAATTAATTCTAGATCGTATCAAATTCAAAATGGCATATACTTCTGGCTTGCCCGTGATTTGAACCCGGGACCTCCCGCACCCAAGGCGAGAATCATACCCCTTGACCACCGAGCCGCACGTTCACATGACTCATTCAAATCCTTAAATATTAAAATAAAACTCGTCATTTGAATTCGAGCTATACTTTGCAGAAAATTCTTCTCGTAATACTCAAATTTTTCGAAACATTTTATAGATAAAGTATAGAAAAGACTTTTTCACCAATACTTTCTCATTTCATAAAACAATTACTTTAAAATAATCTCGTTTAGTTCAATCATATTCAGTGAACGTTCTCATTTTCCAATCAATGCGTCGCATTTACAAAAGAAATCCCTCAGGGCTCGGCCGGGATTTGAACCCGGGACCTCTCGCACCCGAAGCGAGAATCATACCCCTAGACCACCGAGCCTCGTTTTTTGCACGGGCTGCATATTTTTAATTTGTTTGTAATATGAAAGATATTATCCACCATTGTATGTTTTTATGCTCTATATTAGGAGGTCAAAAATATAATAACTCAATTTTCTTACTTGAAAATTATTTCCTTTTATTAAACACAATTCAGGGAAATAACGTATATATATTTTCTATTTTTCCCGTGCAAATTTCATAATTAATGCTAGATCGTATCGAATTCAAAATGGTATAACTTTCGGGCTCGACCGGGATTTGAACCCGGCACCTCTCGCACCCTAAGCGAGAATCATACCCCTAGACCACCGAGCCGCACATTAACGTGACTCATTCAAATCCTTAAGTATTAAAATAAAACTCATTTGAATTCGAGCTATACTTTGCAGAAAATTCTTCTCTTAATACTCAAAATTTTCTAAACATTTTTTAGATAAAGTATAGAAAAGACTTTTTCACCAATACTTTCTCATTTCATAAAACAATTACTTTAAAATAATCTCGTTTAGTTCATTCATATTCAGTGAACGTTCTCATTTTCCAATCAATGCGTCGCATTTACAAAAGAAATCCCTCAGGGCTCGGCCGGGATTTGAACCCGGGATCTCTCGCACCCGAAGCGAGAATCATGCTCCTAGACCACCGAGCCACGTTTTTAGAATGGGCGCATATTTTTCATTTGTTAGATTTATGAAAGATATTATCCACCATCGTATGTTTTTATGCTCTATATTAAGAGGTCAAAAAAACAATAACTCAATTTTCTTACTTGAAAATTATTTCCTTTTATTAAACACAATTCAGGGTAATAACGTATATATATTTTCTATTTTTTCCGTGCAAATTTCATAATTAATGCTAGATCGTATCGAATTCAAAATGGTATAACCTTCGGGCTCGACCGGGACTTGAACCCGGGACCTCTCACACCCTAAGCGAGAATCATACCCCTAGACTACCGAGCCGCACATTCACGTGACTCATGTAAATCCTTAAGTATTAAAATAAAACTCATTTGAATTCGAGCTATACTTTGCAGAAAATTCTTCTCTTAATATTCAAAATTTTCGAAACATTTTTTAGATAAAGTATAGAAACGACTTTTTCACCAATACTTTCTCATTTCATAAAACAATTACTTTAAAATAATCTCGTTTAGTTCAATCATATTCAGTGAACGTTCTCATTTTCCAATCAATGCGTCGCATTTACAAAAGAAATCCCTCAGGGCTCGGCCGGGATTTGAACCCGGGACCTCTCGCACCCGAAGCGAGAATCATACCCCTAGACCACCGAGCCTCGTTTTTTGCACGGGCTGCATATTTTTAATTTGTTTGTAATATGAAAGATATTATCCACCATCGTATGTTTTTATGCTCTATATTAAGAGGTCAAAAAAATAATAACTCAATTATCTTACTTGAAAATTATTTTCTTTTATTAAACACAATTCAGGGAAATAACGTATATATTTTCTCTATTTTTTTCGTGCAAATTTCATAATTAATTCTAGATCGTATCAAATTCAAAATGGCATATACTTCTGGCTTGCCCGTGATTTGAACCCGGGACCTCCCGCACCCAAGGCGAGAATCATACCCCTAGACCACCGAGCCGCACGTTCACATGACTCATTCAAATCCTTAAATATTAAAATAAAACTCGTCATTTGAATTCGAGCTATACTTTGCAGAAAATTCTTCTCGTAATACTCAAATTTTTCGAAACATTTTATAGATAAAGTATAGAAAAGACTTTTTCACCAATACTTTCTCATTTCATAAAACAATGACTTTAAAATAATCTCATTTTGTTCATTCATATTCAGTGAACTTTCTCATTTTCCAATCAATGCGTCGCATTTACAAAAAAAATCCCTCTGGGCTCGGCCGGGATTTGAACGCGGGACCTCTCGCACCCGAAGCGAGAATCTTACCCCTAGACCACCGAGCCTCGTTCTTTGCACGGGCTGCATATTTTTAATTTGTTTGTAATATGAAAGATATTATCCACCATCGTATGTTTTTATGCTCTATATTAAGAGGTCAAAAAAATAATAACTCAATATCTTACTTGAAAATTATTTTCTTTTATTAAACGCAATTCAGGGAAATGACGTATATATTTTCTCTATTTTTTCCGTGCAAATTTCATAATTAATTCTAGATCGTATCAAATTCAAAATGGCATATACTTCTGGCATGCCCGTGATTTGAACCCAGGACCTCCCGCACCCAAGCCAAGAATCATACCCCTAGACCGCCGAGCCGCACGTTCACGCGACTTATTCAAATCCTTAAATATTAAAATAAAACTCGTCATTTGAATTCGAGCTATACTTTGCAGAAAATTCTTCTCGTAATACTCAAATTTTTCGAAACATTCTATAGATAAAGTATAGAAAAGACTTTTTCACCAATACTTTCTCATTTCATAAAACAATGACTTTAAAATAATCTCATTTTGTTCATTCATATTCAGTGAACCTTCTCATTTTCCAATCAATGCGTCGCATTTACAAAAAAAATCCCTCAGGGCTCGGCCGGGATTTGAACCCGGGACCTCTCGCAGCCGAAGCGAGAATCATACCCCTAGACCACCGAGCCTCGTTTTTTGCACGAGGCTGTATATTTTTAATTTGTTTGTAATATGAAAGATATTATCCACCATCGTATGTTTTTATGCTCTATATTCAGAGGTCAAAAAAATAATAACTGAATTTTCTAACTTGAAAATTATTTCCTTTTATTAAACACAATTCAGGGAAATAACGTATATATTTACTCTATTTTTTTCGTGCAAATTTCATAATTAATGCTAGATCGTATCGAATTCAAAATGGTATAAACTTCTAGCTTGCCCGTGATTTGAACCCGGGACCTCTCGCATACAAGGCGAGAATCATACCCCTAGACCACCGAGCCGCCATTTACGTGATTCATTCAAATCCTTAAATATAAAATAAAACTCGTCATTTGAATTCGAGCTATACTTTGCAGAAAATTCTTCTCGTAATACTCAAATTTTTCGAAACATTTTATAGGTAAAGTATAGAAAAGACTTTTTCACCAATACTTTCTCATTTCATAAAACAATGACTTTAAAATAATCTCATTTTGTTCATTCATATTCAGTGAACTTTCTCATTTTCCAATCAATGCGTCGCATTTACAAAAAAAATCCCTCAGGGCTCGGCCGGGATTTAAACCCGGGACCTCTCGCACCCGAAGAGAGAATCATACCCCTAGACCACCGAGCCAATGTTTTTTGAAAGACCGCATATTTTTCATTTGTTAGAATTATGAAAGACATTATCCACCATTGTATGTTTTTATGCTCTATATTAAGAGGTCAAAAAAATAATAACTCAATTTTCTTACTTGAAAATTATTTCCTTTTATTAAACACAATTCAGGGAAATAACGTATATATATTTTCTATTTTTTCCGTGCAAATTTCATAATTAATGCTAGATCGTATCGAATTCAAAATGGTATAACCTTCGGACTCGACCGGGATTTGAACCCGGGACCTCTCACACCCTAAGCGAGAATCATACCCCTAGACAACCGAGCCGCACATTCACGTGACTCATGTAAATCCTTAAGTATTAAAATAAAACTCATTTGAATTCGAGCTAACCTTTGCAGAAAATTCTTCTCTTAATATTCAAAATTTTCGAAACATTTTTTAGATAAAGTATAGAAAAGACTTTTTCACCAATACTTTCTCATTTCATAAAACAATTACTTTAAAATAATCTCGTTTAGTTCATTCATATTCAGTGAACCTTCTCATTTTCCAATCAATGCGTCGCATTTACAAAAAAAATCCCTCAGGGCTCGGCCGGGATTTGAACCCGGGACCTCTCGCACCCGAAGCGAGAATCATACCCCTAGACCACCGAGCCTCGTTTTTTGCACGGGCTGCATATTTTTAATTTGTTTGTAATATGAAAGATATTATCCACCATCGTATGTTTTTAGGCTCTATATTAAGAGGTCAAAAAAATAATAACTCAATTATATTACTTGAAAATTATTTTCTTTTATTAAACACAATTCAGGGAAATAACGTATATATTTTCTCTATTTTTTTCGTGCAAATTTCATAATTAATTCTAGATCGTATCAAATTCAAAATGGCATATACTTCTGGCTTGCCCGTGATTTGAACCCGGGACCTCCCGCACGCAAGGCGAGAATCATACCCCTAGACCACCGAGCCGCACGTTCACATGACTCATTCAAATCCTTAAATATTAAAATAAAACTCGTCATTTGAATTCGGGCTATACTTTGCAGAAAATTCTTCTCGTAATACTCAAATTTTTCGAAACATTTTATAGATAAAGTATAGAAAAGACTTTTTCACCAATACTTTCTCATTTCATAAAACAATGACTTTAAAATAATCTCATTTTGTTCATTCATATTCAGTGAACTTTCTCATTTTCCAATCAATGCGTCGCATTTACAAAAAAAATCCCTCAGGGCTCGGCCGGGATTTGAACGCGGGACCTCTCGCACCCGAAGCGAGAATCATACCCCTAGACCACCGAGCCTCTTTTTTTGCACGGGCTGTATATTTTTAATTTGTTTGTAATATGAAAGATATTATCCACCATCGTATGTTTTTATGCTCTATATTCAGAGGTCAAAAAAATAATAACTAAATTTTCTAACTTGAAAATTATTTCCTTTTATTAAACACAATTCAGGGAAATAACGTATATATTTTCTCTATTTTTTTCGTGCAAATTTCATAATTAATTCTAGATCGTATCAAATTCAAAATGGCATATACTTCTGGAATGCCCGTGATTTGAACCCGGGACCTCCCGCACCCAAGGCGAGAATCATACCCCTAGACCGCCGAGCCGCACGTTCACGCGACTCATTCAAATCCTTAAATATTAAAATAAAACTCGTCATTTGAATTCGAGCTATACTTTGCAGAAAATTCATCTCGTAATACTCAAATTTTTCGAAACATTTTATAGATAAAGTATAGAAAAGACTTTTTCACCAATACTTTCTCATTTCATAAAACAATGACTTTAAAATAATCTCATTTTGTTCATTCATATTCAGTGAACTTTCTCATTTTCCAATCAATGCGTCGCATTTACAAAAAAAATCCCTCAGGGCTCGGCCGGGATTTGAACCCGGGACCTCTCGCAGCCGAAGCGAGAATCATACCCCTAGACCACCGAGCCTCGTTTTTTGCACGAGGCTGTATATTTTTAATTTGTTTGTAATATGAAAGATATTATCCACCATCGTATGTTTTTATGCTCTATATTCAGAGGTCAAAAAAATAATAACTGAATTTTCTAACTTGAAAATTATTTCCTTTTATTAAACACAATTCAGGGAAATAACGTATATATTTACTCTATTTTTTTCGTGCAAATTTCATAATTAATGCTAGATCGTATCGAATTCAAAATGGTATAAACTTCTAGCTTGCCCGTGATTTGAACCCGGGACCTCTCGCATACAAGGCGAGAATCATACCCCTAGACCGCCGAGCCGCACGTTCATGCGACTCATTCAAATCCTTAAATATTAAAATAAAACTCGTCATTTGAATTCGAGCTATACTTTGCAGAAAATTCTTCTCGTAATACTCAAATTTTTCGAAACATTTTATAGATAAAGTATAGAAAAGACTTTTTCACCAATACTTTCTCATTTCATAAAACAATGACTTTAAAATAATCTCATTTTGTTCATTCATATTCAGTGAACCTTCTCATTTTCCAATCAATGCGTCGCATTTACAAAAGAAATCCCTCAGGGCTCGGCCGGGATTTGAACCCGGGACCTCTCGCACCCGAAGCGAGAATCATACCCCTAGACCACCGAGCCTCGTTTTTTGCACGGGCTGTATATTTTTAATTTGTTTGTAATATGAAAGATATTATCCACCATCGTATGTTTTTATGCTCTATATTCAGAGGTCAAAAAAATAATAACTAAATTTTCTAACTTGAAAATTATTTCCTTTTATTAAACACAATTCAGGGAAATAACGTATATATTTACTCTATTTTTTTCGTGCAAATTTCATAATTAATGCTAGATCGTATCGAATTCAAAATGGTATAAACTTCTAGCTTGCCCGTGATTTGAACCCGGGACCTCTCGCATACAAGGCGAGAATCATACCCCTAGACCACCGAGCCGCCATTTACGTGATTCATTCAAATCCTTAAATATAAAATAAAACTCGTCATTTGAATTCGAGCTATACTTTGCAGAAAATTCTTCTCGTAATACTCAAATTTTTCGAAACATTTTATAGGTAAAGTATAGAAAAGACTTTTTCACCAATACTTTCTCATTTCATAAAACAATGACTTTAAAATAATCTCATTTTGTTCATTCATATTCAGTGAACTTTCTCATTTTCCAATCAATGCGTCGCATTTACAAAAAAAATCCCTCAGGGCTCGGCCGGGATTTAAACCCGGGACCTCTCGCACCCGAAGAGAGAATCATACCCCTAGACCACCGAGCCAATGTTTTTTGAAAGACCGCATATTTTTCATTTGTTAGAATTATGAAAGACATTATCCACCATTGTATGTTTTTATGCTCTATATTAAGAGGTCAAAAAAATAATAACTCAATTTTCTTACTTGAAAATTATTTCCTTTTATTAAACACAATTCAGGGAAATAACGTATATATATTTTCTATTTTTTCCGTGCAAATTTCATAATTAATGCTAGATCGTATCGAATTCAAAATGGTATAACCTTCGGACTCGACCGGGATTTGAACCCGGGACCTCTCACACCCTAAGCGAGAATCATACCCCTAGACAACCGAGCCGCACATTCACGTGACTCATGTAAATCCTTAAGTATTAAAATAAAACTCATTTGAATTCGAGCTAACCTTTGCAGAAAATTCTTCTCTTAATATTCAAAATTTTCGAAACATTTTTTAGATAAAGTATAGAAAAGACTTTTTCACCAATACTTTCTCATTTCATAAAACAATTACTTTAAAATAATCTCGTTTAGTTCATTCATATTCAGTGAACGTTCTCATTTTCCAATCAATGCGTCGCATTTACAAAAGAAATCCCTCAGGGCTCGGCCGGGATTTGAACCCGGGATCTCTCGCACCCGAAGCGAGAATCATGCTCCTAGACCACCGAGCCACGTTTTTAGAATGGGCGCATATTTTTCATTTGTTAGATTTATGAAAGATATTATCCACCATCGTATGTTTTTATGCTCTATATTAAGAGGTCAAAAAAACAATAACTCAATTTTCTTACTTGAAAATTATTTCCTTTTATTAAACACAATTCAGGGTAATAACGTATATATATTTTCTATTTTTTCCGTGCAAATTTCATAATTAATGCTAGATCGTATCGAATTCAAAATGGTATAACCTTCGGGCTCGACCGGGACTTGAACCCGGGACCTCTCACACCCTAAGCGAGAATCATACCCCTAGACTACCGAGCCGCACATTCACGTGACTCATGTAAATCCTTAAGTATTAAAATAAAACTCATTTGAATTCGAGCTATACTTTGCAGAAAATTCTTCTCTTAATATTCAAAATTTTCGAAACATTTTTTAGATAAAGTATAGAAACGACTTTTTCACCAATACTTTCTCATTTCATAAAACAATTACTTTAAAATAATCTCGTTTAGTTCAATCATATTCAGTGAACGTTCTCATTTTCCAATCAATGCGTCGCATTTACAAAAGAAATCCCTCAGGGCTCGGCCGGGATTTGAACCCGGGACCTCTCGCACCCGAAGCGAGAATCATACCCCTAGACCACCGAGCCTCGTTTTTTGCACGGGCTGCATATTTTTAATTTGTTTGTAATATGAAAGATATTATCCACCATCGTATGTTTTTATGCTCTATATTAAGAGGTCAAAAAAATAATAACTCAATTATCTTACTTGAAAATTATTTTCTTTTATTAAACACAATTCAGGGAAATAACGTATATATTTTCTCTATTTTTTTCGTGCAAATTTCATAATTAATTCTAGATCGTATCAAATTCAAAATGGCATATACTTCTGGCTTGCCCGTGATTTGAACCCGGGACCTCCCGCACCCAAGGCGAGAATCATACCCCTAGACCACCGAGCCGCACGTTCACATGACTCATTCAAATCCTTAAATATTAAAATAAAACTCGTCATTTGAATTCGAGCTATACTTTGCAGAAAATTCTTCTCGTAATACTCAAATTTTTCGAAACATTTTATAGATAAAGTATAGAAAAGACTTTTTCACCAATACTTTCTCATTTCATAAAACAATGACTTTAAAATAATCTCATTTTGTTCATTCATATTCAGTGAACTTTCTCATTTTCCAATCAATGCGTCGCATTTACAAAAAAAATCCCTCTGGGCTCGGCCGGGATTTGAACGCGGGACCTCTCGCACCCGAAGCGAGAATCTTACCCCTAGACCACCGAGCCTCGTTCTTTGCACGGGCTGCATATTTTTAATTTGTTTGTAATATGAAAGATATTATCCACCATCGTATGTTTTTATGCTCTATATTAAGAGGTCAAAAAAATAATAACTCAATATCTTACTTGAAAATTATTTTCTTTTATTAAACGCAATTCAGGGAAATGACGTATATATTTTCTCTATTTTTTCCGTGCAAATTTCATAATTAATTCTAGATCGTATCAAATTCAAAATGGCATATACTTCTGGCATGCCCGTGATTTGAACCCAGGACCTCCCGCACCCAAGCCAAGAATCATACCCCTAGACCGCCGAGCCGCACGTTCACGCGACTTATTCAAATCCTTAAATATTAAAATAAAACTCGTCATTTGAATTCGAGCTATACTTTGCAGAAAATTCTTCTCGTAATACTCAAATTTTTCGAAACATTCTATAGATAAAGTATAGAAAAGACTTTTTCACCAATACTTTCTCATTTCATAAAACAATGACTTTAAAATAATCTCATTTTGTTCATTCATATTCAGTGAACCTTCTCATTTTCCAATCAATGCGTCGCATTTACAAAAAAAATCCCTCAGGGCTCGGCCGGGATTTGAACCCGGGACCTCTCGCAGCCGAAGCGAGAATCATACCCCTAGACCACCGAGCCTCGTTTTTTGCACGAGGCTGTATATTTTTAATTTGTTTGTAATATGAAAGATATTATCCACCATCGTATGTTTTTATGCTCTATATTCAGAGGTCAAAAAAATAATAACTGAATTTTCTAACTTGAAAATTATTTCCTTTTATTAAACACAATTCAGGGAAATAACGTATATATTTACTCTATTTTTTTCGTGCAAATTTCATAATTAATGCTAGATCGTATCGAATTCAAAATGGTATAAACTTCTAGCTTGCCCGTGATTTGAACCCGGGACCTCTCGCATACAAGGCGAGAATCATACCCCTAGACCACCGAGCCGCCATTTACGTGATTCATTCAAATCCTTAAATATAAAATAAAACTCGTCATTTGAATTCGAGCTATACTTTGCAGAAAATTCTTCTCGTAATACTCAAATTTTTCGAAACATTTTATAGGTAAAGTATAGAAAAGACTTTTTCACCAATACTTTCTCATTTCATAAAACAATGACTTTAAAATAATCTCATTTTGTTCATTCATATTCAGTGAACTTTCTCATTTTCCAATCAATGCGTCGCATTTACAAAAAAAATCCCTCAGGGCTCGGCCGGGATTTAAACCCGGGACCTCTCGCACCCGAAGAGAGAATCATACCCCTAGACCACCGAGCCAATGTTTTTTGAAAGACCGCATATTTTTCATTTGTTAGAATTATGAAAGACATTATCCACCATTGTATGTTTTTATGCTCTATATTAAGAGGTCAAAAAAATAATAACTCAATTTTCTTACTTGAAAATTATTTCCTTTTATTAAACACAATTCAGGGAAATAACGTATATATATTTTCTATTTTTTCCGTGCAAATTTCATAATTAATGCTAGATCGTATCGAATTCAAAATGGTATAACCTTCGGACTCGACCGGGATTTGAACCCGGGACCTCTCACACCCTAAGCGAGAATCATACCCCTAGACAACCGAGCCGCACATTCACGTGACTCATGTAAATCCTTAAGTATTAAAATAAAACTCATTTGAATTCGAGCTAACCTTTGCAGAAAATTCTTCTCTTAATATTCAAAATTTTCGAAACATTTTTTAGATAAAGTATAGAAAAGACTTTTTCACCAATACTTTCTCATTTCATAAAACAATTACTTTAAAATAATCTCGTTTAGTTCATTCATATTCAGTGAACCTTCTCATTTTCCAATCAATGCGTCGCATTTACAAAAAAAATCCCTCAGGGCTCGGCCGGGATTTGAACCCGGGACCTCTCGCACCCGAAGCGAGAATCATACCCCTAGACCACCGAGCCTCGTTTTTTGCACGGGCTGCATATTTTTAATTTGTTTGTAATATGAAAGATATTATCCACCATCGTATGTTTTTAGGCTCTATATTAAGAGGTCAAAAAAATAATAACTCAATTATATTACTTGAAAATTATTTTCTTTTATTAAACACAATTCAGGGAAATAACGTATATATTTTCTCTATTTTTTTCGTGCAAATTTCATAATTAATTCTAGATCGTATCAAATTCAAAATGGCATATACTTCTGGCTTGCCCGTGATTTGAACCCGGGACCTCCCGCACGCAAGGCGAGAATCATACCCCTAGACCACCGAGCCGCACGTTCACATGACTCATTCAAATCCTTAAATATTAAAATAAAACTCGTCATTTGAATTCGGGCTATACTTTGCAGAAAATTCTTCTCGTAATACTCAAATTTTTCGAAACATTTTATAGATAAAGTATAGAAAAGACTTTTTCACCAATACTTTCTCATTTCATAAAACAATGACTTTAAAATAATCTCATTTTGTTCATTCATATTCAGTGAACTTTCTCATTTTCCAATCAATGCGTCGCATTTACAAAAAAAATCCCTCAGGGCTCGGCCGGGATTTGAACGCGGGACCTCTCGCACCCGAAGCGAGAATCATACCCCTAGACCACCGAGCCTCTTTTTTTGCACGGGCTGTATATTTTTAATTTGTTTGTAATATGAAAGATATTATCCACCATCGTATGTTTTTATGCTCTATATTCAGAGGTCAAAAAAATAATAACTAAATTTTCTAACTTGAAAATTATTTCCTTTTATTAAACACAATTCAGGGAAATAACGTATATATTTTCTCTATTTTTTTCGTGCAAATTTCATAATTAATTCTAGATCGTATCAAATTCAAAATGGCATATACTTCTGGAATGCCCGTGATTTGAACCCGGGACCTCCCGCACCCAAGGCGAGAATCATACCCCTAGACCGCCGAGCCGCACGTTCACGCGACTCATTCAAATCCTTAAATATTAAAATAAAACTCGTCATTTGAATTCGAGCTATACTTTGCAGAAAATTCATCTCGTAATACTCAAATTTTTCGAAACATTTTATAGATAAAGTATAGAAAAGACTTTTTCACCAATACTTTCTCATTTCATAAAACAATGACTTTAAAATAATCTCATTTTGTTCATTCATATTCAGTGAACTTTCTCATTTTCCAATCAATGCGTCGCATTTACAAAAAAAATCCCTCAGGGCTCGGCCGGGATTTGAACCCGGGACCTCTCGCAGCCGAAGCGAGAATCATACCCCTAGACCACCGAGCCTCGTTTTTTGCACGAGGCTGTATATTTTTAATTTGTTTGTAATATGAAAGATATTATCCACCATCGTATGTTTTTATGCTCTATATTCAGAGGTCAAAAAAATAATAACTGAATTTTCTAACTTGAAAATTATTTCCTTTTATTAAACACAATTCAGGGAAATAACGTATATATTTACTCTATTTTTTTCGTGCAAATTTCATAATTAATGCTAGATCGTATCGAATTCAAAATGGTATAAACTTCTAGCTTGCCCGTGATTTGAACCCGGGACCTCTCGCA
Organism: Parasteatoda lunata; assembly: GCA_949128135.1. Taxonomy (NCBI): domain Eukaryota; kingdom Metazoa; phylum Arthropoda; class Arachnida; order Araneae; family Theridiidae; genus Parasteatoda; species Parasteatoda lunata. The sequence continues at coordinate 48,252,068 of OX421980.1, forward strand.
TACAAGGCGAGAATCATACCCCTAGACCGCCGAGCCGCACGTTCATGCGACTCATTCAAATCCTTAAATATTAAAATAAAACTCGTCATTTGAATTCGAGCTATACTTTGCAGAAAATTCTTCTCGTAATACTCAAATTTTTCGAAACATTTTATAGATAAAGTATAGAAAAGACTTTTTCACCAATACTTTCTCATTTCATAAAACAATGACTTTAAAATAATCTCATTTTGTTCATTCATATTCAGTGAACCTTCTCATTTTCCAATCAATGCGTCGCATTTACAAAAGAAATCCCTCAGGGCTCGGCCGGGATTTGAACCCGGGACCTCTCGCACCCGAAGCGAGAATCATACCCCTAGACCACCGAGCCTCGTTTTTTGCACGGGCTGTATATTTTTAATTTGTTTGTAATATGAAAGATATTATCCACCATCGTATGTTTTTATGCTCTATATTCAGAGGTCAAAAAAATAATAACTAAATTTTCTAACTTGAAAATTATTTCCTTTTATTAAACACAATTCAGGGAAATAACGTATATATTTACTCTATTTTTTTCGTGCAAATTTCATAATTAATGCTAGATCGTATCGAATTCAAAATGGTATAAACTTCTAGCTTGCCCGTGATTTGAACCCGGGACCTCTCGCATACAAGGCGAGAATCATACCCCTAGACCACCGAGCCGCCATTTACGTGATTCATTCAAATCCTTAAATATAAAATAAAACTCGTCATTTGAATTCGAGCTATACTTTGCAGAAAATTCTTCTCGTAATACTCAAATTTTTCGAAACATTTTATAGGTAAAGTATAGAAAAGACTTTTTCACCAATACTTTCTCATTTCATAAAACAATGACTTTAAAATAATCTCATTTTGTTCATTCATATTCAGTGAACTTTCTCATTTTCCAATCAATGCGTCGCATTTACAAAAAAAATCCCTCAGGGCTCGGCCGGGATTTAAACCCGGGACCTCTCGCACCCGAAGAGAGAATCATACCCCTAGACCACCGAGCCAATGTTTTTTGAAAGACCGCATATTTTTCATTTGTTAGAATTATGAAAGACATTATCCACCATTGTATGTTTTTATGCTCTATATTAAGAGGTCAAAAAAATAATAACTCAATTTTCTTACTTGAAAATTATTTCCTTTTATTAAACACAATTCAGGGAAATAACGTATATATATTTTCTATTTTTTCCGTGCAAATTTCATAATTAATGCTAGATCGTATCGAATTCAAAATGGTATAACCTTCGGACTCGACCGGGATTTGAACCCGGGACCTCTCACACCCTAAGCGAGAATCATACCCCTAGACAACCGAGCCGCACATTCACGTGACTCATGTAAATCCTTAAGTATTAAAATAAAACTCATTTGAATTCGAGCTAACCTTTGCAGAAAATTCTTCTCTTAATATTCAAAATTTTCGAAACATTTTTTAGATAAAGTATAGAAAAGACTTTTTCACCAATACTTTCTCATTTCATAAAACAATTACTTTAAAATAATCTCGTTTAGTTCAATCATATTCAGTGAACGTTCTCATTTTCCAATCAATGCGTCGCATTTACAAAAGAAATCCCTCAGGGCTCGGCCGGGATTTGAACCCGGGACCTCTCGCACCCGAAGCGAGAATCATACCCCTAGACCACCGAGCCTCGTTTTTTGCACGGGCTGCATATTTTTAATTTGTTTGTAATATGAAAGATATTATCCACCATCGTATGTTTTTAGGCTCTATATTAAGAGGTCAAAAAAATAATAACTCAATTATATTACTTGAAAATTATTTTCTTTTATTAAACACAATTCAGGGAAATAACGTATATATTTTCTCTATTTTTTTCGTGCAAATTTCATAATTAATTCTAGATCGTATCAAATTCAAAATGGCATATACTTCTGGCTTGCCCGTGATTTGAACCCGGGACCTCCCGCACGCAGGGCGAGAATCATACCCCTAGACCACCGAGCCGCACGTTCACATGACTCATTCAAATCCTTAAATATTAAAATAAAACTCGTCATTTGAATTCGAGCTATACTTTGCAGAAAATTCTTCTCGTAATACTCAAATTTTTCGAAACATTTTATAGATAAAGTATAGAAAAGACTTTTTCACCAATACTTTCTCATTTCATAAAACAATGACTTTAAAATAATCTCATTTTGTTCATTCATATTCAGTGAACTTTCTCATTTTCCAATCAATGCGTCGCATTTACAAAAAAAATCCCTCAGGGCTCGGCCGGGATTTGAACGCGGGACCTCTCGCACCCGAAGCGAGAATCATACCCCTAGACCACCGAGCCTCTTTTTTTGCACGGGCTGTATATTTTTAATTTGTTTGTAATATGAAAGATATTATCCACCATCGTATGTTTTTATGCTCTATATTCAGAGGTCAAAAAAATAATAACTAAATTTTCTAACTTGAAAATTATTTCCTTTTATTAAACACAATTCAGGGAAATAACGTATATCTTTTCTCTATTTTTTTCGTGCAAATTTCATAATTAATTCTAGATCGTATCAAATTCAAAATGGCATATACTTCTGGAATGCCCGTGATTTGAACCCGGGACCTCCCGCACCCAAGGCGAGAATCATACCCCTAGACCGCCGAGCCGCACGTTCACGCGACTCATTCAAATCCTTAAATATTAAAATAAAACTCGTCATTTGAATTCGAGCTATACTTTGCAGAAAATTCATCTCGTAATACTCAAATTTTTCGAAACATTTTATAGATAAAGTATAGAAAAGACTTTTTCACCAATACTTTCTCATTTCATAAAACAATGACTTTAAAATAATCTCATTTTGTTCATTCATATTCAGTGAACTTTCTCATTTTCCAATCAATGCGTCGCATTTACAAAAAAAATCCCTCAGGGCTCGGCCGGGATTTGAACCCGGGACCTCTCGCAGCCGAAGCGAGAATCATACCCCTAGACCACCGAGCCTCGTTTTTTGCACGAGGCTGTATATTTTTAATTTGTTTGTAATATGAAAGATATTATCCACCATCGTATGTTTTTATGCTCTATATTCAGAGGTCAAAAAAATAATAACTGAATTTTCTAACTTGAAAATTATTTCCTTTTATTAAACACAATTCAGGGAAATAACGTATATATTTACTCTATTTTTTTCGTGCAAATTTCATAATTAATGCTAGATCGTATCGAATTCAAAATGGTATAAACTTCTAGCTTGCCCGTGATTTGAACCCGGGACCTCTCGCATACAAGGCGAGAATCATACCCCTAGACCGCCGAGCCGCACGTTCATGCGACTCATTCAAATCCTTAAATATTAAAATAAAACTCGTCATTTGAATTCGAGCTATACTTTGCAGAAAATTCTTCTCGTAATACTCAAATTTTTCGAAACATTTTATAGATAAAGTATAGAAAAGACTTTTTCACCAATACTTTCTCATTTCATAAAACAATGACTTTAAAATAATCTCATTTTGTTCATTCATATTCAGTGAACCTTCTCATTTTCCAATCAATGCGTCGCATTTACAAAAGAAATCCCTCAGGGCTCGGCCGGGATTTGAACCCGGGACCTCTCGCACCCGAAGCGAGAATCATACCCCTAGACCACCGAGCCTCGTTTTTTGCACGGGCTGTATATTTTTAATTTGTTTGTAATATGAAAGATATTATCCACCATCGTATGATTTTATGCTCTATATTCAGAGGTCAAAAAAATAATAACTAAATTTTCTAACTTGAAAATTATTTCCTTTTATTAAACACAATTCAGGGAAATAACGTATATATTTACTCTATTTTTTTCGTGCAAATTTCATAATTAATGCTAGATCGTATCGAATTCAAAATGGTATAAACTTCTAGCTTGCCCGTGATTTGAACCCGGGACCTCTCGCACCCAAAGCGAGAATCATACCCCTAGACCACCGAGCCGCCATTTACGTGATTCATTCAAATCCTTAAATATAAAATAAAACTCGTCATTTGAATTCGAGCTATACTTTGCAGAAAATTCTTCTCGTAATACTCAAATTTTTCGAAACATTTTATAGGTAAAGTATAGAAAAGACTTTTTCACCAATACTTTCTCATTTCATAAAACAATGACTTTAAAATAATCTCATTTTGTTCATTCATATTCAGTGAACTTTCTCATTTTCCAATCAATGCGTCGCATTTACAAAAAAAATCCCTCAGGGCTCGGCCGGGATTTAAACCCGCGACCTCTCGCACCCGAAGAGAGAATCATACCCCTAGACCACCGAGCCAATGTTTTTTGAAAGACCGCATATTTTTCATTTGTTTGAATTATGAAAGACATTATCCACCATTGTATGTTTTTATGCTCTATATTAAGAGGTCAAAAAAATAATAACTCAATTTTCTTACTTGAAAATTATTTCCTTTTATTAAACACAATTCAGGGAAATAACGTATATATATTTTCTATTTTTTCCGTGCAAATTTCATAATTAATGCTAGATCGTATCGATATCAAAATGGTATAACCTTCGGACTCGACCGGGATTTGAACCCGGGACCTCTCACACCCTAAGCGAGAATCATACCCCTAGACAACCGAGCCGCACATTCACGTGACTCATGTAAATCCTTAAGTATTAAAATAAAACTCATTTGAATTCGAGCTATACTTTGCAGAAAATTCTTCTCTTAATATTCAAAATTTTCGAAACATTTTTTAGATAAAGTATAGAAACGACTTTTTCACCAATACTTTCTCATTTCATAAAACAATTACTTTAAAATAATCTCGTTTAGTTCAATCATATTCAGTGAACGTTCTCATTTTCCAATCAATGCGTCGCATTAACAAAAGAAATCCCTCAGGGCTCGGCCGGGATTTGAACCCGGGACCTCTCGCACCCGAAGCGAGAATCATACCCCTAGACCACCGAGCCTCGTTTTTTGCACGGGCTGCATATTTTTAATTTGTTTGTAATATGAAAGATATTATCCACCATCGTATGTTTTTATGCTCTATATTAAGAGGTCAAAAAAATAATAACTCAATTATATTACTTGAAAATTATTTTCTTTTATTAAACACAATTCAGGGAAATAACGTATATATTTTCTCTATTTTTTTCGTGCAAATTTCATAATTAATTCTAGATCGTATCAAATTCAAAATGGCATATACTTCTGGCTTGCCCGTGATTTGAACCCGGGACCTCCCGCACCCAAGGCGAGAATCATACCCCTAGACCACCGAGCCGCACGTTCACATGACTCATTCAAATCCTTAAATATTAAAATAAAACTCGTCATTTGAATTCGAGCTATACTTTGCAGAAAATTCTTCTCGTAATACTCAAATTTTTCGAAACATTTTATAGATAAAGTATAGAAAAGACTTTTTCACCAATACTTTCTCATTTCATAAAACAATGACTTTAAAATAATCTCATTTTGTTCATTCATATTCAGTGAACTTTCTCATTTTCCAATCAATGCGTCGCATTTACAAAAAAAATCCCTCAGGGCTCGGCCGGGATTTGAACGCGGGACCTCTCGCACCCGAAGCGAGAATCATACCCCTAGACCACCGAGCCTCGTTTTTTGCACGGGCTGTATATTTTTAATTTGTTTGTAATATGAAAGATATTATCCACCATCGTATGTTTTTATGCTCTATATTCAGAGGTCAAAAAAATAATAACTAAATTTTCTAACTTGAAAATTATTTCCTTTTATTAAACACAATTCAGGGAAATAACGTATATATTTTCTCTATTTTTTTCGTGCAAATTTCATAATTAATTCTAGATCGTATCAAATTAAAAATGGCATATACTTCTGGCATGCCCGTGATTTGAACCCGGGACCTCCCGCACCCAAGGCGAGAATCATACCCCTAGACCGCCGAGCCGCACGTTCACGCGACTCATTCAAATCCTTAAATATTAAAATAAAACTCGTCATTTGAATTCGAGCTATACTTTGCAGAAAATTCTTCTCGTAATACTCAAATTTTTCGAAACATTTTATAGATAAAGTATAGAAAAGACTTTTTCACCAATACTTTCTCATTTCATAAAACAATGACTTTAAAATAATCTCATTTTGTTCATTCATATTCAGTGAACTTTCTCATTTTCCAATCAATGCGTCGCATTTACAAAAAAAATCCCTCAGGGCTCGGCCGGGATTTGAACCCGGGACCTCTCGCACCCGAAGAGAGAATCATACCCCTAGACCACCGAGCCAATGTTTTTTGAAAGACCGCATATTTTTCATTTGTTAGAATTATGAAAGACATTATCCACCATTGTATGTTTTTATGCTCTATATTAAGAGGTCAAAAAAATAATAACTCAATTTTCTTACTTGAAAATTATTTTCTTTTATTAAACACAATTCAGGGAAATAGCGTATATATTTTCTCTATTTTTTTCGGGCAAATTTCATAATTATTGCTAGATCGTATCGAATTCAAAATGCTTCGGGCTCCGCCGGGATTTGAACGCGGGACCTCTCGCACCAAAAGCAAGACTCATACCCCTAGATCACTGAGCTGCACGTTCACGTGACTCATTCAAATCCTTAAGTATTAAAATAAAACTCGTCATTTGAATTCGAGCTACACTTTGCAGAAAATTCTTCTCTTAATACTCAAAATTTTCGAAACATTTTTTAGATAAATTATAGAAAAGACTTTTTCACCAATACTTTCTCATTTCATAAAACTATTACTTTAAAATAATCGCATTTAGTTCATTCATATTCAGTGAACGTTCGCATTTTCCAATCAATGCGTCGCATTTACAAAAGATATCCCTCAGGGCTCGGCCGGGATTTGAACCCGATACCTCTCGCACCCTAAGCGAGAATCATACCCCTAGACCACCGAGTCACGTTGTTAGAATGGGCGCGTATTTTTCATTTGTTAGAATTATGAAAGATATTTTCCACCATCGTATGTTTTTATGCTCTATTTAAGAGGTCAAAAAAATAATAACTCAATTTTCTTCCTCTAAAATTATTTCCTTTTATTAAACACGATACAGGGAAATGACGTATATATTTTCTCTATTTTTTTCGTGCATATTTCATAATGAATGCTAGATCGTATCGAATTCAAAATGGTATAACGTTCGGGCTCGACCGGGATTTGAACCCGGGTCCTCTCGCACCCAAAGCGAGAATCATACCCCTAGACCACCGAGCCTCGTTTTTTGGAAGGGCTGCATATTTTTAATTTGTTAGTAATATGAAAGATATTATCCGCCATCATTCGTTTGTATGCCCTATTTTAAGAGGTTAAAAAATAATAACTCAATTTTCTTTCTTGAACATAATTTTTTTTTATTAAACGTGATGCCGGGAAATAACACCTACATTTTCTCCATTTTTTTCGTGCAAATTTTATAATGAATGCTAGATCATATCGAATTCAAAATGTTATAACGTTCGGGCTCGACCGGGATTTGAACCACTCGATCTACCTTTCATATCAAGCATCAAGCACGCTCATTGCATGACCGGGTTTCGCCCTAGTCTTGCTCGAGTCAAGACGTGTTTCTACTCAGTTAAGCCGTACCACAGAACAGCTCGTGGCGGAAAGGTTCTACCTCCCGGCCGCACACTAGCTTCGTCCGCAGATGTATTACCTGCGATCGACAAACGGTTTCTGCCGCCAAGACAAATTATGAGTGTCCGATATGCTTTTGCATCTACAGTTGATTTTCCCATTGAACAAACAACTGATATACAAGAACTGTGTAAGCTACGATGTTCCTACAAAAGGATGTTTGACCAGACAAGAGATGAATACTACAACCATCTTTACTGCAACGGGGCATGCAATCAGAAATATCAAGATTGGTAGATCCAAACAAGATCAGCCCCCTCCCTCTACTACAGTTGAATCAGTTAACATAGAGACAGAGAAAAAACCTGAGACCATCCCTGAATGTAGTGATCAAGCTAATGAAAATTCTGTCAATTTACCGACTGAAATGGATACTACAGAAATTCCTGATCTCTCTGAGAAAAGGAAAAAGAGGATAAGGATGAAAACAAGTGTCAGCCAGGCGACACTTTCCGACATAGCTACAGACGGCGAGTCCACCAGCCCAATGATAGTCTCAGCTCCCGCCATCACAGTGGACCCCGTACCGGCAGAGTGTGAGGAGAATGCCGCTCCGATAGACCCTATCACTACTACCTCCTCAATTTTGGACACTTCTCCAAACAAAAAGCTTGAAAACTGATACAAATATTCTTGAATTAGAGAAATATCTCAAACAAATCGGACTTCTCCCGGAAAAGATAGTGCAGCTCAAGAGAGGAAGTGGGTTGGAGCTTAGGCCCCTCCCACTATTTCTCATCATCCAATGGGATTCAAGCAAGATTCGAAATATCTTCAACATAGAGACAGAGAATTCCTATCCTATCCTTGAGAGACCCGTTCAAATCGAGCGTTTCAGAGGTGGACGATTTCAAGTCCAATGCTACAAATGCCAGAAATATGGACATACTCAGTGCAGTTGTACAGCAGTACAGCCACTGTTCCCGCCAGCATGAAATGTGCCAAAGACTACTACTCGTACGAATGTACGAAGCCTATTACAGAACCGACGACCTGTGTCAACTGCAATGATGAGCACCCAGCCTGTTTTTCGGGCTGCGGTGCAAGACCCAGGAAGTTCCCTAAAGAAAGAAAAGCCAATAATGCGACAGACTTTGCTACTAGATTTCTTAGACTCTTCCAAGAAATGAAAGAACTTTTAAAGGGTGAAGAGCTTGTTAAGTTACTTCACTCCCTCCTCCCTGAGTCACAGAACTGATGTGGATTTCCACTGCTCTCAAGTCTTCTTCTCACATGACTTCCACAGCTTTACGCTGTGATGAACTCTTTCATTTATTTCTTCTAGAAATTTATGTCTACTCAACTTAGGACTAATTAGATTCGATAAATCGGTTAGATTAATGCCGAGATATGTAAAACCCATTTCCAGCGTTCCAACGCTCATTGCATTTGAATTTGTATCGTCATCTAATACCCAACACTCAGTAAAGGGAGTGTATATTTTTTCTCCTTCCTCACCCGAGGTCCGAGTATTTTTTTACATGGCGTCATCAGCGCCAGTTTCAGTCTGTCCATCCAAATGGCATTTACTTTGATTCGTTCGTTAATGAATTTTTCTTTTCTTTTCGTTTTTTTTTTTTTTTTTTTTTTTTTTTTTTTACAAAATAATTTTGCGGCCCCTAAAGAACGTTGCAGATTTTATCAGAATTTCACACCTGGATAAATATCAGTCATCATCACCATTATATCTTTGATGTAGCTTTGCATTCGTATCATCTCTAAGCCATTGGATTTTTTTTGCCTGGATCAGCATGGCGTGTTTTATTACTCGCCGGTCGCCATCAGTTTTGCTCTCGCAGTTACTGTCTTTTCCCTGAGGATAATTCGAGTATGGGATCCCCTTCCTGTATGTTTGTGATAACCGCATGAATTTCCCTGGTACCTAAGCACTGTATCATCCGTTTTGGCCGCTATGCAGAGTTGACTCTCTTTCGCCTGGGCTTAAGAATGATGTTTGTTTGGAATTCCTTGATTTAATTAAAGAACTGTCGTAACCTCCTACACTTTTGGACTGCCTTCTTTTTGTTTGTTTTACCTTAGATGTGTTTTTGAAATCCTCACCTGCAAAAAAAGGTATGTGTTTTCTTTTAGAATATTGTTTTTTGTAATTCAGTGTTACTGGGGGTTTCGGAACACAATGTTTTGTTATAAACCACTATACGTTTTGTTTTTTTATTCGGCCATATCTCTTCTGAAAACCCATTCATTACCTGTACAATAACCTTGTGAAATTCTGGTAATTTCGGCAAAATAACTATTTTTATCAATAGGCTTTGCACTGGTTATAACAATATTTTTTCCTAAGCCTCTTTCTTGATTGAAAGCATTGAAGTTGTTGGTACCTTTGTGATAATGAAAGAAAATTATAAATAATGTAATTTAAGCTGATAAAATGTATAAGAATTGAAATAACATAAAATTTGAACCCTTATTTTTTTTAAAAAACATAGAAAGATCAATCAAAGCAAGTCATATTTTTATTGCTATTTTTAAAACCCAATATTTAAAAAAAATTGCGAAAAAGAAAAAAAAAAAATGCTAAGACATTTCACCATCTGAAGAATATTTCGAGACCAACTATTTATCCGAGGGGGTGGTATTTTTATCTTAAGCCTCCTTTCACCCAGAAAGATTCTGGAAAGGAAAGGAAGGTTCTGATATTTTAAAATATTATTTTTATTTTATTTTATTTATTTATTTTTTTCTGATAAAATGTGCCTAGGCACCTAAGTAGAATTTCTCCTCATTAGAAATTGTGAATTGAATTTTATGCATGGTGACCCCTCAAAAAAATTGCAGAAGGTACTGTCAACAGTTAAAATATTAAATGAACAACACGATAATCACTTGGATAGATCAAAGAGTTTGTGCTGAGTCTAAGAGGGTGGGATATGGCAGCTGATAAACACACAAGCAGTATTCATATGGATGGTATTAAGACTCCAGATGTATACAGCTTTTGAGGATTATCTTTTTTACTAAATTTCTTTGGTTTCATAGAAGCAGATATATTTCAGAATAAAAAAAATTACTTTTATAATTAAAAAAAACTTTTCAAAAAATTGTTACTTTAAAAAAAACTATAAATATTATAAAGAATACATATGACCTTTTATATGATCAATGAAAACAATCAAATTCATGTTTATGTTGACTTCCCCACTCCCCTCACAAAACACCAATGTGGGCTAAAGTAATATACATAAATCTACAAAAAGAAAAAAAAGATTTCATAGAAAAAAAAGTATCAAAAGCAAAGTATTTATGAGCATTTAAGTCTTTTTTTTTATTTAGATTTAATTAAAAAAAATATTTATTACTTTTTTAAATCCGATATTTTGTTTCATTTAAAATTTGTTCCTCTTAGTTAAAAAAATATTAAGAAAAATCTGTTTTTTTTTTTTTTTTTTTTTTTTTTTTTTCTAAATCATAATGAGAAATCAGATTATTTCTAAATGCTATAAAAAATCTTATTCTTGCCGGTATTTTGTTCAAAATTTCAGTAAGATTCTTGGCGAATAAAAAAATTTGTTTTCTTTAACGCCAATATAGGCCACTTTCTTTCCTACCTTGTGCACGCAACGAGCTTAAAAGAAACCCAGTTTCCATGACAACGGCTTGGGGTGAAGCGGAGTATAATTTGCATTAAAAATTTTACTACAAAAGCATTTAAGAATACATACACAAAAACTCGTGTAATTATGTGACATTACAAACGGAAATGAGCAATATAGAACATGAAAATCAAAACAGAAGCACATATATTGATAGAAAATTTTAACCCTAACTGAAAGTACTTACTTTTATTATAATTATTATTTTTGTTCGGTAGAATGAAATTAAAACACGAACCTAGAAAATTTTCAAACAAATTTAGTGGAAAGCTAAGCCGCTTAAGCTTGCCGTATTTAACGTTTTTTTGTCATTGGTATTGCACTTTCTGTGCGCATAAAATAGATGTTTCTCGTTATTTACTGAAAAAGAGCTAACATAGATTTTAAAATATATAATTACTCATACAATGAATATAGCTTCCTAGATGAAATTTGAAACTCATTTTTTCAGGACAGCATTTTTTTTTAAAGATGATACGAAAGAAAAAAAGAAATTAATGCAAATAAATAAGAAAAGTTTACTTACCCGCAAAAGAAATCGACAATTTCAAATACAACTTGCATGAGATGATAGCAAGCTTCGATAACAAAATCGCCCATCAGTCAACAGTCAAAAAATAAGTTATTGGTCACAGTTAAATCTTGTGCCTCTTAAGGTACGAAAGTTTGGTGCAATCGACTGTGCCATGAACGTATTTCTCGATCATATTTACCAAATTATGGTGCAACCAAAATAAAACAGTTTTTCATTTTGGTGCAATTCGAAACTTTGCACCAAGTATTGGCTAAACATTTACCGAGTTTTTTTACAGTGTATGTAAGTATGTAATGATATGATGATGAGATGATTTCGAATGTACATAAGCTTACGGGCAGTTCCAGCATCCGAAGCGAGAAACGTACCCCTACCCCACCGAGCCACAGTTTTGCAAAATCAGCATATTATTTACATGTTAGTATTATGAAAGAAAATATATGAACTGTCGTATTTCTGATGTTCTCTTTTACTGTGTCAAAGAAATATGACTTATTTTTCTTTTTTGGAATCACTATACTTTCAGCAAAATAACATATTTTCATTCATGCAAACATTTTAATCAGCATTTGAAGATATCGAAGGATAAGAAATTTTAAAAGCTTTTGGCTAGACTTTGATTTTATCCCGGATCTCTCACACATAAAGAAAATGATCATTCTCCTAGACTGCTAATCCGCATGTCAACTCTTCTTAATCAAATCCTTTAATATTAAAATAAAAATCAGAATTGGATGTCGAGCAATACTTTTCCGTAAATTCTCCTCTTAATTCAATATACTTTACCCACCTTTTTAGGAGCAATTACTCTTTTTACTTAAATTCTAATATATTAAAAAAAAAAGTTATTATCCCAGGGCAAGCCATCAAAAAAATCTTCTCTTAATACGAAAATTTTAACCCAACCATATAGATCACAAAAAAGATAAGACATTTTCACGATAATTTTACAACTTCGCATTATATAAGTCAAAACTTTTAAAAACAATATCATTTAGATCATTCATATTAAGGCAGACCTGGCATTCGGTTCATTTATAGTTAGGTATACCTAATGGTTACCTGTTAATGTACGAATGTATAAAAGTTTACTCATTTATCACGGATTTTGAACTAGGTATCTTTCACACACTAAACGAGAATCATACCTTTTATGCCAGCGGTTGCTAATTTTATTCGACTGCGAAGACCTAAATAATCAATCTTTTTTCGGCGGAACCCCGACTATATATATAAGTTTATTAAAGTAATTGTGAACATTATAACCTACGCAGACTATTTTAAAAATATTTAGTTAGAGAAATGAAGATTTTACATCTTTTTCTCATTAATAATCTTAAATTAGGTTTATGCCCGACAGTTAAATTTGCAGTTATAGTGTTTTATCTAGTCTAGTTATGAATTTGTTTTTCTCGTATGTACATAAGCTGAAAATGAGCCTAATTATTGTTTATTTCGGCATTTAAAACTTAATAAAACAGCTATAAACGCTAAAAATTGTATTTCTTTTTAAAAAATTGAATTATTTTATTTTGATTTGAAAAGCGCGATAGGAAATACTTATGCAATATTTTATAAATGCTCTTTCTTTTCATAATCTGTTTAATATATTGCTGTTAGAAATATATATATTTTTATAAAAATATCATTTTTATTTCTTTGTCATTTTACTTCAAATATTTTCATACAGGCAACCGAATTATTAATAAATGAATTATAAATTAGTAAATAAATTATGAATTATAGGGTGGATATAAATGCTATCGGAGGTTACAAATCTCATCACTGGTTTTAAAAAGTACTAGCTCACGGAACCTTTTTAACTCTTCCACAGAACCAAAGGTTTTCGCCGAACACCACTAGGCAATCGTTACACTAGACCAGTGTTTCACAAAGTGTGGTACGCGTACCCCCAGGGGTACGTGAACAGTTTAGCGGGGGTACGCGTTCTTATGCGAAATATCTTGGAACAACGAAAGTTTCAAAAACTTTTATTTAAAAACAAGGCTAGCTATGAAAATCTACGATAACGTATTTTTCTATTGGCTATTTTTTGCATAGTTAACAGTTAATAATTAGTGGTCAGGGGTCTGTTTAGAAGAAATTTGGGTCCGTTAACGGACCCTTCACAAAATATCTTTTCATAAAAACGGACCCTTCACAAAATATTTTAACTTAAAAACGGACTCTTCACAAAATGATTTTTCGTTTATCGGACCCTTCACAAATTTGTTTATCTTCATTAATTGTTTTGTTAATCGAATAAACCCTTCCCGGCGGCGAAAACAAGAAAGAAAGATGTAAACGAACAAAGATTTGTCTTCGGCAGATGCTTCTTCCTTTATTCGTCTGAAATGAATATTCTGTGTTCAGTAGTATAGGCTAAATACCAAATATTTGTATGTTGCATCTCTAATTGTGAAAAAGCAATTGCTGTTTATTTTTGAAAATTTTATTTTTTTATTATAATTTTACAGTGCTGAGCATAATCTTGTATCTATTTACAATTAAAAAACTCCTTGAAAAAGTTTTTTGCAATAACCGGACCCTATTTGTGCAAATTCATAAAAAGCAGGACGTTGGTTGAAAGAATGTGATTTGGCGCTTATTTTATATTCACAAATTATGGGTAATTTTTTCACAATTTTACAAAATGTCTGGACAGACTCCTGTTGGTGTCAACAGCCAGTTGTGATTTTTAACTTTTGTGAAATTTTTTTATCACAGCAGCTGTTATCATCGCAGCAAAAACAATATCATCCTTCTCACTGATGCAAATAAACTTATTAACAAAACTTAGTATCAAAATAAAAATATATATATATTTTTAAAAAAATACATTCATTATTTTATTAGTGGTACACAGCGTTACGAAAAATTTAAAAAGGGTACTCAAAAATCATAAGTTTGGGAAACACTGCCCTAGACTACTAAGTCGCTGCTTCACAAAGGCAGCATACTTTTAATCCGTGTTAGTGGAATAAATAATATTATCCACTGTAATTTTTTTTTCTTACGCTTTACTTTACGGTGTCGATAAAATATGACTCAATTTACTTTCTTAAAAATAATTTACTTTATCATTCACGATACTATGAAATAACATTTAATTTTTTTTATATTTTTATCGCACAAGTTTTGTATATTGCATGCTAGAAGGTATCGTATTTGCAGAATTATAAGCTTAGGGCTCGACCGGGATTTAAACCCAGGAGCTCTTGCACCCAAAACGAAACTCATACCCATTGACCATCGAGCCACAGAACAACTCTTTTTAATCAAATACTGAAATATTAAAATTAAAGTCAGAATTCGATGTCAACAGGGACCGTGGAACCAGGGGGGGGGGGTCACAGAGGGGGCTTTAGCACGTTCACATTTTATAAATTAAGAGACGCAGACCCTTCTAAGATTAAAATTTTTCACCCAATATTTGTGTAACGAAATTTTCAATTACAAAATAGATAAATTTATTGTGTCTAATTTTTAAAAAAATAATTAAATAAACGTCTCTTTTTCGAGCGAGCTTTAACATTTCCTTTGTGAAAACTGCTACCAAATCATCCCTTATCCCCCCCCCCCCGCAGAGAAAATGTACGTCCCTATTACTGACCAATGGGAAGATTCTTGATTTTAAATTTAACAATGAGCAGAATATTAAATTTAAAAAAACGGCAGTGAAACAGAATAAAAAAAATAAAAAAAACCGTTAAATGAAAGAGGAATTATTTACAAGTTTTTTAATTTCAAAACAATTCGAATTATGAAGTAAAAATTGCAAATTCGAATTCTTGATTGCTATTTTGCAAGATTCAGATAATTCGAAACTCTCTCTCTCTCTCTCTCTATATATATATATATATATATATATAGGGGAGTGTCGGGTCCCCCCACCCACTATCAATTTCATATGTATAGAATATTTTTTCAAGTCAATGGGTCATCGGACATTAATTGTTATATTAAAAAAAGATTATGTTCAAAGTTTCAAGTATTTATGCAGCTGGTAATATGGTAAACAATAGTTTTGAAAATATGTTGAATACAGTAGTCAAATTTTTTAAATTTCTATTTTTTTAAGTTAAACTATTCTTTTTTTGGTTTATTCTTTATATATATATATATATATATATCGCGAGATGCTTCCGCGGTCACTGGATTGCTCAACCTTGTAGATAAAATAAAGATTTAGACTTTTTCACGGGGAATTTCAAATTTCACATTGTTTAAACTAAAAATAATATCATTTAGAACATTCATATTAAGACAGAACTGCTAAATAAACAGTTAATTTAACGAATAGACAAAATATTTCACATAGGGCTCGGCCGGGATTTGAACCCGGGACCTCTCGCACCCTAAGCGAGAATCATACCCCTAGACCACCGAGCCACAGAGCAGGCGCGGCAAAACTTTTTAATATCTTAGCATTATTAATGCTATTATCCACTGTTGAGTCTTTGATGCTCTATTTTACTAAGTCAATAAAGTATGACTCATTTCCTTTTATCTATTTTCATCCGTTCCAATTTTATAATGATTGTTAGAAGGTAACGGAATTGCAAAATTGAAAACAAAGGGCTCGACCGGGATTTGAACCCGGGACCTCTCGCACCCAAAGCGAGAATCATACCCCTAGACCACCGAGCCTTAAATAAAGTTACGAAAATAATGCATTAATACGAGTTCACAGTTGTGGGTGTAATTTATTTGAGTATGTGTTGGTTATTCAAAATATGCCAGCTGTCAATTATTATTAAGATTGCAATTCTAATTGTAGTGCTATTTATTCAAAAATTTTGTCTACAACATTCATTTATGGCTGGGGTGATTTCATTTGCCAGCTATTATTTGCTGTATTCAATAATGCTGTATTCTGCTGAATTTAATAAAGTATTGCTGCCTAACTTATTTTTAATTTCAAAAAATGCATTAGTTATTTCTAATTTTTCTTAATAATTATTTCTCTATGAATTTTTTTATTATGCTTGTTTTCTTATGTTTCTTACAATTTATAATTTTCTTTTAATTTGCAAATGGGAACGGAATAATGAGAGTTTAGGATTTTAATTAAATTTATTTTACTTTAAGAGACATACTTTTCTTCTCATAATAAAAATTTTTCGACGAACTGCTTTGTTTCTGTATTGATCTCATTATTTATCTTTAAAACATTGTTTAGTTCTTTTTATGAAATTGTGAAAATAGTTTTCTTTATGTTTGAAAAAAAAAAAAAAAAAAATTCTAATTTCATATAATTGGTTTTCATTTTTTCTAGGAAAGGAATTTGAAGTTGATAGTGGTGCTATCTTACGTCTCTTTTATTAACTAATTCAACTTGCAAAATATATTTCCTTCGTCTTTATTCAAATCTTTCAAATAATAAACTCTCATTTTAATGCCTCGAAATTTAATGTAATTGTCGAGAGATACTCACTTTTTTTTTTCATTGAGTGTTTTCGCTCATTTAATTTATATGTATTTTAATTTATTTTTTTTTACCAATAAATGTTTAATGTGTAATCCTGTTTGTTTCTTTTTTGCTAGCAAGGCATCAGTTGTGTGCAGAGAGAGGGTTGAAGGGGATTCACGAAAAAAAAAAAAAAAAAACTATAGAAAAATAGAACCCGGAAAAAGAACAGCGGAAAGAAAGCCCCGGTTAAAAAAAGCATGTCATTAAACTATTATAAAAATAATTCTACGAATACGTGCGACCAGGTAATTAACAAATTTATTTTAAGATTACGACGATATATAAGATGTTGAGAAATTTTAAGATGCTTAAATACGTTGACTATACATATTCGTATTAATAATTATAAAATATATATTGAAGAAATTGATAAATATATTATTCCAAATCTATACATACGTATGTACATTATTGAATTTGTATCAATTATTGAAAAAACAAACTAAAAAATAAAATATAATCACAATAAATACAATCACTATCTGATGTAGAATCACATTCTATCAGAAACATGCTTTTATAAAACTCGACTTATCGTTGAATGAAATATTTTTTATTTAACTTTCTTTACTAAATTACGAATAAATTTTTAGACGACTAGAAAAGAAACATCGTATTTTATAATTAAAAATAAATAATAAAAAAAAAAGATTAGCAATCGGTTATTAGTGAAAAAAAATATGAATAAAATTTTACGCTACGCACTTAATTTCCTCATAAGTAAACCACATTCAAATATTAATCGCCCCATTTAAATATTTCTTCATTGTTTTATTTTGATTTAAAATTATGCATTTTTAATATTATTTTTAAAATTTAAAAATTTATCAATTTAGCTTAAAAACTAGTTACTAATTACTTTTTTAAAACGGTACTTCATACTTCGCTACCAAGTGCTTCGCAAACGCAGCGACAGTGGAAATGATTTAAATCGAATTTTGGATAATTCAAATTTTTTGAATTCGAATTACTTCGAGTACACTGCATATTGCAATGAAAAATATATTTGATTCTTTTACTTTGAATCTTCTAATTAACTTTCTACTATCTAATATGCTTGAAATTAGAGTTTAGTTGTACTTAGTGTATTCCTGATTATGCTTTATTGCATACCACGTTGAAATACCTTCGAATTACGAATATAACGTTAGAATTACTTCGAATACACTGTATATTACAATGAAAAATAGATTTAATTCTTTTACTTTGAATCTTCTAAGTAACTTTCTAAATACAATCTATAATATGCTTGAAATTAGAATTCAGTTGTACCTACTGCATTTTTGACTATGCTCTATTGTATACCGCTTTTGAAACTTAAAATAATTTTGGGCGGCGTCCATCTGCCATTTTAACGCTAGTTTTTACAATCAATGAAGTGTTACCGACTGAAATCAGGTCGAGAGATTTTGGTGACCAGGGCAGATAGGGACCGTTTCTTATTGTTTATCAATGATAATGTACTAAATATAAAATAATAAATATATAAAATCAAACTGAATAATTAAGACTTTAATAATTCGACTAATATTATTATTTTTGTTGTATAAAAGAAATAATTCATACCTGATATCATGGATGATACTATAAGTGGAAGAATCAACATTTTCAACATTCTCATAAGAAGTTCTCCTGGGAAAGCAACAACTGTCACTGTTTCGGTTGTATATGAAAAGAATCTGGCAACGAATCCTAATGCAATACCAAGTATGACGGCAAAAACAGTTAACACCAAAAGCAAATTTTTCTTCATCCATTTAGAAACCTTAAGAAGAATTGTACTTAAATTAATGAAGAGTGCCTGGTAAAAATTAAAACATTAACACGATAATTGAGTAAAATATTCTATTCTTGCAAATTCAATTCGATCAATTTTTTAGAAGTCTAGATATGATTCGCACAATTGGTCGCACAAATTTTATTAAATTATATCATTACGTGAGAAATTTGTAAAAAAAAAACTATCGTTTGCTTATTAAGTAGTTATAATTTTACATAATTTTACCAGTATGCATAATCGATACATCGAAAAATGATATACGTTCATTCAATCGTTCGAATAGTTCCTGATAAATCGAATTTTAAAGAAGCCGTATTTTCGTTCAAATTTCGTATTTTGCCGTTTAAAATTACATTCGTTAAAATAATGCAAAAAATTTTATATCATGCAATTCAAACTTTTTTCGACTAATATTAAATAAAATAATAAAATATAATATATATTTACTAAAAGTTATGTTTTTCATGGAATTTTCTTTGGATAAACGAATTTTATAGTTGCGTGCAAAAAATTTTCAATTCGCTTCAAAAGTTCTTGAGATATGGCGAAATACACAAAAAATCAAATTAACATTAAAGGATCCAAACTTTGGACCGCTCTCTGATGAAACTATGGGGACCATATTTCCCAGATTGCGGCTATTGCGGCTAATTGAGGGTCAGAAATCCAAATCCGTTGAAAAAAGTTATGTATATTCTGAAAAAGTACGGTTTTGTGTCTGATTTCGCAATTTACAAAATCGTTTGCACTTATTAATTAGCATATTTGAGGTCACCCCCTCAAACTATTCTGATTGAGTGCTAGAACATGAAAATTCGATAATTAAATCAAAAGTTATTCAGGGTAATCCGTTTTTTTATTTTTTTTATTTTGAGCACTGTACATCATTAAAATTTTTAATTTTTATTTTAAATTTATTCTGAACGTGTAGAGCATGGGGCTCTCAAAAAGGCATTTTAAAAAATGTGTTGGTGTGGATAATTCATGAAATTAAATTATTTAACCTATTGTAAATTATAAAAAATAAATAAAATGAAACAGGGCTAATTTTAGTTTACTATTTACTAAAAAACGTTTTTATTTTAATGAATTTTAAAGCGCAATAAATCCATTAACCCGAACTTATATTTTAGTCAGTGATCTTCCTTGATTATCTAAAGTGATAGCAAACGTTGCACTTCATTTAATTTTTGATTTGGTTTACTTGATTTACTACCATGATACAATCACCATCACGATTTATAAATAATCTAAATAGATATATAGAACCTAATAATCATGCTGTGAAGTGTATTTTGTAAAACAAAAATGATGTAATCATTCCTTATGTTAATTGTTAATACTCTACTCCTTTAAATACAGTAGGAATCTGTAACTACCAGGATTTTAATAATATAAATATTTAATAGATTATTAACTATTATTATTCGTATGAAATTAAAAAAAGATCAATTACTCAGTACAGAACAACGCTACAAAATTATACACAAAACTGTATGACAACTACCGACAAGCTACTAAATCTAAAATAATCTCAATGTTTTTTTTTTCCTTAATTATTATTGGTTGCCCCTCCCGGTGACTTTACTTTCTTAGATTAAGCAAAACACGTTCTTAGTCGTTCATATCCTTAAAATAAGGACTAACTGCATTAGGCATTATTCGAAATAATGCTGTTTGCTTTAGTCAAATCATGATATTTAAAACTTTCTACAATCAAACTACTTTCTCCTGTATTTATATCTTCGAGGAGCCGTAAAAATCCTTTTCCTCAGCATCTATCGTAAAAATGTTCAGTATTGATGCAGCTGTAATAGGTACCAAATTTAAAATAATTACATTTTCTACATTAATTTTGCTTTTTAATTCATTGCTTATTTTTTTTTATTCTAATTAATACAAATTACCAAAATTAATTAAGCATCATTGACATTAATAATAGTTTGCTGAATTTATTACGCTCTCTTTGATGAATTAGTACCATTTCTCACTGAACATTCAATTGAACATAAACATAGACAAACATACAGGAAAATAATCCATCTTTAATGCACACACATGCGCTACACCCTGTTCTCTTTGTAGAGCAATACCACACCGATTTATTGTCTTCATTTGTTCTTTTTTGATGATACAAATTATACCTAAAAATTAACACAATTCCTCCTCTTTTAGAAGGAAGAGGGAAGAAGGAGGTAATCTTCCTTTTTTAGATTACCTCCTTTTAGAATGTTATTTTCAGATACATTCAAATACAAAAACAATATTATGTCAACGGTCAACGCAACAAATTAGGACACAAACACATAACTAATATATGAAATGTAGTACATCTATATGTATGTACTGATATCGTAAATATGTGTAACATTTGTTCCCTTCTCTGCACTTGTATTGATATATGCTTATATGAACGCCGCCTTAGTACTGAAATAAGATAGGTCATTTTAAACTAGCTAAACTTTGACACGCAATGCATAATCATTATAAATATTCACTATCACTATAAACTTCAAAATATACCATGGTAGGAATTAGAATTATTTCGAACGTAAATTATTTCTCCACAATAAGTAGCGATTTAGATATTATTGGTTAATTAACAAAATGCAAATCAATTATTAAATAAAATTACTATTAAAATGTATAATATGAATGCTTACGAACAGCATAATGTTTTCTATTATTTAAAACAATGAGTAAAAGTTAACTAGAGATGTTTTCCATTATAAAACTTTTGTTTTATAATTTTAATGTAATAACACTCAAACTTATTGTCATACAACCTCGTAAGAAAGTGTAAAACAGTTTTGTGAAACTGCCAAAATTTTTAGAGAAAATTTAATAAGTAAACGAATTATTTTAGCCGTCGGCATCAGCTATCTTTCCACTGTGTAGCCATTCCTTTTCTCTTTATGAACACACCCCTAAATAAAGGTTAATAAACACGAATTATAAACTTATAAACCTCGAATATAATTAATAAAATAGCTCTCATAATTACCGCACGTTTACATTTGCTGGAATCATCAGTCACTCTTATAACAGTCGAATTAGGTATCATTGGTGTCCTAACGGTACTTTCAGTTGGTACAATATCCATGACATTAATTTTCCACAAACTCTAAATTTCTTATTCGTTCCCCATTTCTAATCGGAAAAGACCGTTCTGTCTCCTAAAAAAGAAATCATTTTTTTTTCAATTGTTTTGATTTCATCAACCAATTTTTAATTTCAGCACAATATGTAAAAACTGTTTGATAATATATCCTTAATTATTTCTGTAGGAAAAACGTTAAAATGATCTTTGAAATTTATTACAACTTACAATATATTGATTATCCAAAAAGAGTTTTATATAACTTCTTATGTAACTTATATATAACTTCTTATGTAACTCCTTATATAACTTAGTGTCTTCTTCTATTCAACAACTAAAGTTTAAAATTAAAAATAAAAAAGCTATTATACAAAGCTGCCGTTTGTTTACTCCAAAAAATTATGTTGTTTTTCTCAATTCAGAATAATGTATTTGAATCAAATGTGAGCATGTCAAAACATTTCTTGAGCTATAAATTTTTCAATCAAAAAATTTATGCATCTGTAGCGAACCCACAACCATGATTGATTGATTAATCATGATTTTTGTGCAAATTTTAAAGCTAGTTTGATTATAGAAAATATGAATGCAGAGTTTTACTACACTTTAACATTTGATTACAATAGAATGAAATTTGTACCTTGGAGCAGTGTTCCCCAACCCCCAGGTTCGCGGACCGGCACCGGTCCATGGATCAAATGGTACCGGGCCGCCCATTTCATTGAAACTGAATTTAAATTCCTAGCTTTATACCCCAAATTAAAAATATCTGTGTTCCTTTAAAATTTTATTTATTTTAAAAAAAAAGGGGCCCCCGAAGGTAGTGACATAAAATAAATATTTTAATGTTTGCAATGTATCATTGTCTCCGATTACCCCCAGATGGAATCTTCTCATTGCAAAGAAACAAGCTCAGGGTTCTTATTAATTTAACATTCTAGTAAGTTAAAATGTTAAATACCTTTATATTTATTTTTTGGTGTAACTGTATTTTATTTTGAAGGCATGTTTATATACAATAAAAATAAAATTAATAAATCAAAATAATATAAAATATAAACAATCAACCCCCCCAGTGGGGCGCGGTAAAATTATCAAACGTTGGCAGGTCCGCGATGATAAAAAGGTTGAGGAGCACTGCCTTGGAGGATAGACATTTAAAAAATCAATGGCAATATTAGCATTATTTTTATTTCTAATTGTGACCTTAACCAATAGGTGACATTAGAGCAAAAGTTTACTTCCAAAGAATTGAATCTGGGTGAGAAAAAGAAAATCTCATAACTTAAAAGCAATTTTATTTTCATTTTTTGAATATGAATTTATGAAGTAATTTTTCGACTGAAATTTATTTCGTGATAGTAAAGAAAATTTTTAAAGTTTTACTTATAAATAATATAATGAAATATAATGATTGTTCATTTAGATTGACCACAAATTTAATTTTATTTAAATAATGAAGATATTTGGACAGTAAAGTATGGTGTACTGGGGACATGCCTACAACAATGCATAATTTTAAATAATTTCTATATACTTTACTACTAGTGGTTATGTTCTAATTTATTTCAATCTTTAAAATGCAAGTAATGTTATATTCAGCAAGTATGTTTTAGTTTAATATATTATTACATTAATTCTATTGCTTAGATAATTTTACATATTAGGAAATTATAACAAATCATTGTTTTTCTTCAACATTACTTATATTATTTTATTTTTATAAATATCTTGTTATTCACGTTGTTCGTGTTATTCATATATTTCTTATATGTCACGAATTAAAATAAAGATAAATGTAATTAGTTTTTATTTTCAACATGAATTTATAATTTATACTTATAAAATTTCCCATGCGTCATAAGTACACTCTATAACAAAAAAATCGATGCACCAAGAAGCAATCATCCGATTGCTTTGCCGAGCCAGATTACAGTGGTGTAGGGCTCGATCAAGCTGGAATGATGCCGACTGCGGACGTATAGTCTTTAGCAACGAATCCCGCTTCCAACTGTGTCCTGACGATGATCGAAGACGTTTTTGGAGACGCACTGGGCAGAGGGGGGATCCTGCCTTCACTATTGCACACCACACCAGCCCTCAACAAGGCATTATGGTCTGGGGTGCCATTTCCTTTGACAGCCGGACCCCTTTGGTCGTCATTAGAGGTACACTTACTGCACAGCGGTACGTCGACGACATCCTAAGACCTGTTTTGCTACCGTTTCTTTTGCAGCGCCCTGGGCTGGTTTTTCAGCAGGACAATGCCAGACAACATACGGCGTGTGTTGCTATGAACTGTCTGCATGCTTGTCAAACTCTTCCTTGGCCCACCAGATCTCTCTCCCATCGAGCATGTCTGGGATATGATGGGAAGGCGATTGCATCTGGCATGGAATGTTGATTACCTCGTTCGACAATTGGATCGAATTTGGCAGGAAATACCGCAAGAGACCACCCGAGAGCTTTATCGGTCTATGCCAAGCCGTGTGGCAGCTTGTATCCAGGCTAGAGGCGGGTCAGCACCTTACTAAACTTGTTACTGTAACTCTGCAATAAATTATTCAATTGTTCTGAAATTTTAATCATTTACTATTATGTACATTGTCTTCCTATCCACCAATTTTCGTTTTAATCGGACAACTTCTTCTTGGTGCGTCGATTTTTTTGTTATAGAGTGTAATTAGATGAATGACCAAAATGAATCGTTTGTTAAATAAATTTAAAATTAAACTAATTAGTTTAAAAAATAAGCATATTTTGTTAATGATGCATGCCAGGCACTTGTTATAAATAATTTCTTGAAATATCAGTATATTAGAATATATAAGCATTTAGAAAAATTAACATTATATTCATTAACAACATTCTTAAATTTATTTTGTTGTATGTACTTTCAATCTTATTTGCTTCAAAAGCATTTAATAGTTTTCCCATATGGTCAACTCACAGAAGGAATTAGATTAGCTCGTAATACGATTTTATTCATTTACTGATTATAAAACTTAATGATATAGGAAGTTTCCTTTTAAGTTTTGCTTCCCTGTTCAACTTATGAAGAATTTAGAATGATATTTAACAACACACCTAAACACATTTGACTTCAAGCGGCCAATACAAGATAGACAGATGATCCGGTTACAAAGGTTTTGCTCTTTTTTATGGTACAGGATAAGTTTGGTTTATGATGAAAGAAGTAAAAAATATAGCCAAACTTATACAAAATGTATCCAAATACAAAATATTCAAATGAATAATATACAAGCTGTAGCCTAATTTGCAAAAATAGTTGAAATCAAGAACGTTACTTATCTCTCTTCGCCCTAATAGTAAAATAATTATAAAATATAAAATATTTAGCAACAAAACAGCAAACTTGGCTTAAATTAAGAATTTTCAGATGGTTTTCAATCATAGGATAGTAACTATATTTATGATATGTAATCTATCGCAAAAACGACCTTTTTAAAAATAAAAATAAAAAATAAAAAAAGAGAACAAAAAGAAAAGAAAAGAAAGAAAGAAAGAAATTATAAAAACTTATCTTCGTCAGTAACGAATAAACTAGTATTCGTAAAAATTACCCGTAACTAAATAAAAATGACTTTTAAATATGTAAACAGTTTGAAAAGGAAGAAAGGAAGAAAAAAAGAAACGTAACACCTTGAAAACAACTTTGAACTAATTATCAAAATTTTTAAATATTAAGATGCAATCCTAATGTTTTAAAAAGGTACCGTAAATAGTGCAAACAATAATTTAAATTATGAAATTAGTCACAAAAATTTACTTTTTTTTTAATATATACTTTTTTATTTTACTTTTTTTGAATGTTGGTGTCAGCATACAATTTTTCATAGCAAAATTCAATATTTGAGAGAAATCGATTGAATAGTATGTGAATTATTCCCAGTGAAAAGCAGGTTATGGATACAATTCGCAATGTCATCGCGTTCATAGTTTTCTTCTCCATGTAAACACTCTCAGTAAATTTCACTCAAATTATACTCCACGAATGCGAGTTTATACCTAATATATCTAGCAGGAAACTCCTTTTTCTTCTGGGTTGGGTTCAAGTTAATCAATGAAAATAAAATGAACATTTTAACAGCATTAAAATTTTTTAAAGCAAGATTAACATTTTTATCATTGTGCTGAAGCATAGAAAACAATCTGCAAGACACAAAAATAAAATAAAAGTGCAGACAGTGTTTCTTGTATTTTAGAAATTTGCATTATTTATTTAAGGAGTTGAGACTCAAAATGATACTTACAGACATTTTTTAAAATTTTTTTTATTTATGCATCATAAGTTATGTTATTATTTTTTAATTAATTAATGGTTATCGTTTATAAAACGTGTTTATACTTTCTGTTTAATCTAAAAATTGTTTTGAAAGCTTGCGTTAAATGTAAAATCCACCTTGAAATCCTTAAAATTTGATATGTTGAAAAAGATTTGAAAGAACACTATTCATATGCCTTGCAAGGGAACGATCTTCGTTGTGCAGTGAAATCTGATTTTGCGTCTGTTTTCTTTTTCTTTTTTTTTTTAAAGTTTAATTTAAAAGAGGAAACATTTGTGTTTTCGCTATATTTAAAAATGTGAATCTATGAATTATAATTTTTGTTATAAGTTACACTTTTTTCAGTATATATCATTTGCAAACTTAGTAATTCATTTTTATTTATATAATTAACATATTGTTATTATAATTATTAAATATTACAACCTTTTTTTGTTGATAAAATGGAATTGAACATGTCCTTATTTGCTTTTTTATACTGAAGAAGCATTTCTGGAAATAAATTCAAATGGCTAAAATTACCAAGTTTAAGTATATATCGGTGCTAAAAACAAGAAGAAACTAAAAGAACTTATTGAGCAATAGAAATTATTTCTTTATTAGCGCCCAATATCTAAGAATATTATTAAGAATGAGGCTTATGATTAACAAAAAAAAACTAAATGGGATTTTTTTAAAAGAACAAAAAATACTTTTCAAAAATGTGTAATTGATGTTGTTAAAACACATTTCGAAACTGAACACTAAGAAAAATTTGTATCTTAGTTATTGTTGTAAAACAGCCAAAATTAATAGCCAATATAATACTATAGTTTTGATTAAATATTGTTGTCAAATATTTAATCAAAACTATAGATTACGAAGTAAAAATAAAAATAAAAACTTACAGCAAAATAGATGTAGGTATCCCAAAATTAGACTGATACTTTTGTGTAAACACAAAAGAATAATTTTGTATTTATTTCCGGCTTTATGTGAACACTAATCTTCATCAAACACTATTCTTGTAAAGAACCAAGTTTTTGTTAGAAAGCGAGAGTAACTAAACGTTAAAATTCCTATTCAACAAGAATGCGCCACCAATTTTTAGGTCATAGTAAAGATCAGCACGGAATCGCGGCGGCGTGCAAAATTCACCTGCTTATGAAATTGTTGTGGATCAAACTTCGGCTGCTTGCTGCTTGAGAAAAGTCCACCGCTAACTTTTCAAACAATTTCGCAGAAATGTGGCGAAATATATGTTTAAAAATAATTTCAAATGATAAAACTGAAGAAAAGATTTTAACAGCAAAACAAACTCAAAATCTCTCTCTATTTCTTTTTTTTTTTTTTTTCTTAAATATCCAAAATTCTCGAACAAAACCTTATTTTACGTTGTTTTTAGTAGTTATCATTTAATAAGAACTAATCTAACAAAGCGTATTCAAAGTTCAGTGCAGCGCCAAATCTAGAATATACATATACAGTAAAACCTGTTTTTGTGCGGTCCTTTTTTATGCGATTTTGTTTTTGTGCGATTGGTTTTGTGCGATTTTATTTTTGTGCGATTTTTTTATGCGATATATGAATCTTGGCGGCGTTAGCACCAGTTTAATGTTTCCTATCAATGTACATATACACGTTGTGGACGAACTCTGATTACGTGGCCTCCTTGACAACGACAACGATGTATCTAGACTTCACGATGCTCTGTTCATTTATTTTAAACAGCGATGCTCTGTTCATTTTAAACAATCTCCTGACAAGGCAGAGTCAGTTACGTACATATTGTCGCTCGACGCGCGAACAGTATGCGCTTCGTATTCAGAGTTTTATACACGATTCACGTGATTAAGGATTCATTTTATAGTGAGATTAAAGATAAATAAATTAGTTACTTTTGTTTCTATTTATATTTAATTTTAATGATTTTTATATTATTTTTAGACATAAGTACTCCCTTAAAATGAATAATTATAGCCAAAAGAAAGTAAAAAGACAGACAATTCCACTATTTAATGTATAATTTGTAAACTTCTCCAGGTATATGTACAATGAAAAATTAAATATTTTTACAATTTCTTTAGGTCTAATTTAATTATTTCATTTAATTGAAAGCATTCTCTCATCTATTTCATAAAACATTGATGTATTTTCTAAGTCCGACTTTTTTTATGCGGTCCCTCTTCACCGCATAAAAAAAGTTTTAGGTAGTATATCGTACAAACTTGTTTATTTATTATATGTAAGAATTTATAAAATTTTCGATTTTTTTTTTTTTTTTTTTTTTTTTTTTTTTTTTTTTTTTTGCTATTGTGGAATGAATTGTGAAGACTTCACTTCAATTACTACATTGGAATGTAAAAGGCTGAAAAAATTAGAAAAATTAATTTTGTTTCACATTACACGATAAATTTTTAAAAGGAGTTAGTATAACGTCATTTTGTTTACATTTTTTATTGGATCAAAAGAGAAAAAAAACACAAATTTATTAAAACTTCGTTATAACAGTCAAAAAATGTGTTTTGAAAAAGAAAAGATTTTGAATTTTTTCCTAAAACTTATAAATCTGTTTCTTTTTTAAATCTATTTATATTAGAAAACATAAAGAAACTAAACGAAAATAACAAAATGAAAAAAAAAAAAAAAAACAGTGAAAGAAATTAAAGAAAAGTTTAATTTCTCAAATGCTGAAAATTTTAGAAGCTAATTGGTTCAATAATTTTTTTTCATCATTTTTCTACTGGGAAAAGTTTTTTCAAAACCATTTTAATAAATTTTATTGTATTTTTCTGTTATTAAATAAATCTTTGATAAATAATTATTATGTTAGGCTTCACTTTTAAATAATTGAGAAAGTTCATAGGACTACTTTTGTTGAAAATAAAAATATTTTGGAGCAGTATTGAAATTATTTAAATAATGATTTTTTAATGAAATGTCCTCAGCTTATTTATTTATGTTTTTATTATTTACTATTTTTTTAAAGGAAACTATTTACTAGCACAGAAATAACAGAGCATTAATTACAAAGATGCTTCAATTTTGTAATGTTATTAATGATATCAACAAATAAAAAAAACTAAATTGAATTAATACAAATATTTGCAACTTCGGAATAACGTAAAATACAAAATTTGCCATTTGAAAAAAAATAGACAAATGGATTTCATACCTTCTAAACAATTAGAGATTAAAATATTCAATAGTAAATGAAATAAGTTTATTATAAAGCTTAAGGTAATGAAATTAGTGGTTTTCATTTCTTATTTCACGATATCGTGAATTGACCTTTTTTTTTCTTCTTTTTAAGAGACGTGGGTATTGCGTGGTAATTTATACAACAAAAAACTACAGACAAGGCTATTAAAGCTTTTTACCAAGATGAAATTCTATAATAAACCCTGTTTCTCAATTTTCGTTTAAAAAGAAATTAAAAAATTAATTCGAGCTGTAAGTAAAACTCATCATAAAATAAAATATTTTTAATTTAAAATGTTAAAAATTAGAGGTTATCATAAAACACTGGAACCATTCGCATTTCTCGGATTTAACTTCACAGGTATGCATTTGGTCTTCTAAAACTTATAATTTTCTTGACGAAAACAATAATTCATGAATATTGGATTAAAAAACTTGATTGAAAAGCGGCATAAATTCTAAATTAAAGGGTAGCTCTGTCCTTGGCTCTTAAAAGCTTTAATAGTACTTTTGTCGGTCGTTTCTCCAGTAAATGACAATCATAGGAGAAGGATCGTTATTACCATGAATTCGAGCGGGCTTACTGTACAGAGCAACGATAATAATAACAAAATTTTTTATAGTCACTGGTATTGATTTCGGTTTTTTTCTATGAATGTAATATAGATTTAGTTAATGCAAGCTGTTGTTTATCTCACTTTTCAGATTTATCTTTTCTGAGTGTTTGAACAATACCGACAGATAGGTCATTAACATTTGATGTTCATTTTCGAAAGTTATATATATCAAATTTTAAAGAAGCCGTATTTTTAAAATTATATTTTTTTAGGAACTATTCGACTGATTTCGTTCAAATTTTGTATTTAGCTTTGTAGAATTACATCCTTTAAAATGATGGGGAAAATTGTATACCATACAATTCCAAAAATTTTCGACTATTACTAAATAAAATAATAAAAAATAATAAATATTTACTAAAAGTTATATTTTTTATGGAATCATCTTTGGATAAATAAATTTCATGGTTGTGAGCAAAACGTTTTCAACGCTTAACTCGAGACATGGCAGAATAAGCAAAAAATAAAATTAACTTCAAGGAGGCCAAACTTTGGACCGCTCTCCTGACCAAACTATGGAAACCATATTTTCCAGATTACGGCTGCTCCCTATATTTTGGATGTGAGAAATCAGAATTCACCGAAAGAAAAGGTATGTTTATTCCGAGAAAGTACGTTTTTGTGTCTAATTTCATAACTTAAAATATCGCCTGTGATAATCAATTAGCATATTTGAGGTCATCCCCTCAAACCATTAATATTGAGTTTTATAACGTGAAGATCCGATCATTACATCAAAAGTTATTCAGGATGGTTCGTTTTTTATTTTGCGCGCTGTACATACATGTATTGGACATACATATAATGTATATAGTTACATTAGATATACATATAATGTATATAGTTACATTAGATATACATATATTGTACACATGTACATACACATATTGTACATATGTACATTGGATATACATTTATTTATGTACAAATGCATGTACAACACACAATATATGTATGGATATCATAGAATGTATGTAGTATGTAATTTAGTACATTTATACATTACATGTTTCTATTTATATTTTTATGTACATTTTAATATCTTACATACATTTTTAAATTTTATATACATATTTATATATTGTATGTACCTACATGCTTTCGTACATTCATGTACTGTATGTGCAATTGCACATTGTATATATATTTATTTTGTGTACATAATTTTATTGTATGTCCTACCATACATACATCTGTTTATTAGAATTCATACTGCAGCCATATAATTTGATTACACGTAATTACGATTACATGTAATTTCGATTATCTGTAATCATATATTTTGTTTACTTGTAATCGTGATTACATGTAATCTTATATTTTGATTATTTGTAATTATGATAAACTGTAATCATTTCTTGTAGGGATTAATTCTGACCATATGTAATCAGAGACTATGATTACTTGTTATCGTAATTACCTGTAATCACGATTGCAAGTAATTAATTTCATTGTAGTACTTATATGTAATCAATTACAGCTTTACTCGATTACTGTAATCGACTTCCTTCTCTACTTAAACTTACTGGGTTTAAACTTATGTAAAAAATTTATATACTTTACAATTCGAAATATTTTTGACTATTATTGAATAAAATAAATAATAAATAATTATTAAAAGTTATTTTTTGGACAGAACCATCTTTGAATTAAACATCTTTTTTTATTTGTATCTAAAGAGTTTTTGTTTCACAAAAAATTTCCCGAGATATGTAGAAATGAGTATAAAGAGATAAAATAAAATTAAGGGGCAAAAACTGTCGACCGCCCTCATTTATTGTAACATTATTTTGCTTGGAATAGTTGCTTTATTAAATTTACTGACCGTAAGAAATAAGGAAGTAAATATTGACTTTGTAACTCCTTCACATTGCGGTTAAAAGAGTGATTTATTCATAATTTCAAGTCTTAGAAATGATTATAGATGAAAGTTGTAGTCATAATGTCTAAGAACTCGCAATAGCAGTTAAAGGTTAAAGTACTAATCAGAATTACGATTTGATATTTAAACAAAAGAATAGGGTAATCTTCTTATGTTTAAATTCTTTATCTGTAAACTTAAAGAGTAAAATACTTTATCTGCAAGAGCAACAAATGGAAGGGGAACCCTTACAAAAATCTTTCTCGTGTCAACCTATGTGACATGTATGTCATAGGTTTTACTCGGGTCGACTTTTTCGTTTAGTATCCATTAACTTTAATTCTTAAAAGAAGAGAAAACCCACAACAATTTCTTCATTACCATTCAGTGGAAAAGGAAGAGGATAGCTGTTTCCATCGCAGTAACTAGCGAAGCGGCACTGATTACCGGATAGATCTTTGGACCCAGGCTAAATAAAAGAAAATCCGCCCCCTCAAGGAAAGCAGAACAAAGCAAAAGACTTTAGTTCTATTCAAAATAACCAGAACTGAAAATTGCACCCAAGCTTTGATTTAACTGTTGTGGGTGGTGATCGATATCGGCATCTGATGGAAGCGTTTAAGAACGCTTAATTCTGTCACGTGCTTCCGGCACACGGCACAGAATGTCTCTTGAGACAATGGCAAGTCAATTGTCCTCACTCATCCTAAACTATCTTGAATGTATTCTCCAAAATCTAATTGTGCTTTTGGAATTGAATAGAATGTACTTTCATTCACGAAAGAGGTTTTTGCACATTTTAAACTTCTTCAAATGCTCAACAACTTTTCTTAAGAAATAAATTGGCAAATTAGCTTGTCAGATACTCGTGTCAATGTCGCGTCTTTGTTTCTGGTAATAACAGAGATCTTGAAAATTTTGCCTGTTTCGAGTTTACGAAATCTTGAATAAAATAATCAACGCAATTATTAAAATTTTGATCATACCGTGCAAAACTGCTTAAATCAGCGATTCCCAAAAAAATATCCCGTGGAAGGATCACAGAATTTTGGAGATTTGGGTTGTTTTGCTTGTTTTATTTTTTTAACCAGTATTTATTTTTAAAACCTGTAATTATATTTACATCCAATCAATAATCCATAATTTTATCAATATTTCGGTTATATCTATGAAATAATTTTAGTAAAATCCAATAAAGACAAAAATTTGAAGAAAAAAGAATTTTTTTTATTTTATAAATTATGAAAAAGATATGCATTTATAAAAAATTCCACCTCTATTTCTCACCGAAAATTTCAATTCAAAATAAACTAATTAAGTTCAAGAATACAGAATAATGTTTCTCTAATAATCATTCTCAACGTTTGCAGCGGTTCTTCTTCGAAAACCATAATTCAACTTATTTAATTCATTTTCAGCTTATACATACACCAAGAAGGAACAAATTCAAATGCCATTCAAAACCTGTGAACTTAACTGTCTGACATGAAATCTAATTTTATGACTATTATTGATAAAACAATGCGAATATTTCCTACTTTACATTAAATATTTTCAAATGATGAGTGGTCTTTCCTTGGTTAATATAATCACACCTGCTAATGAAGGGGTTTAGCAAATGAAACTTAATCATTTAGTGTTCCAAAGTCTAAGAGAAATGGAAAACGCTGGTTAAGACAGGTGAAATTGAAACAGCAGCAAAAGGAAATGATTCTACATCGGAAATACTATTTAGTGAGATAACGCGTAGATTAATTGAGAGTGCGCAAATTCTATAGAACTAGAAATGTTTTATTTACACAAAACTATAAAATTTGTAATATAACTCTAATCAATATATATATATATATATTTTAAATATACCTAAATTTTTTAATGAAAGCAACATTTTGTTTAAAAATCTCAAATATAGAGCAGTTTAAACTGCTTCTATGTCGCATGCAAGGGACAACATAAGTCCTATCCAGTATCGAGTATAAAATTTACGTAACCTTTCAAATAGTAAGCACTTTTTTTTATCTTACTTTGCTACATAATATGTATTAGTGCGAAATTGGCTATAAAAAAGAGATAATTTGCATCAGTGGATTTTATTTCTCCCCTGTTAACAGAAAATAGGCAGTTAATTAACATTTTTAAAAAAAAGTTTATTTTTTATTGATTAATTCTTTATATAAAATTAAAAGTCCACATTATGTTTAATTTCATTTAATTAACTTCAATTCTAACAGAAATATAACATTTACGTAAGTTTTGATGAGCTTAATATTTATAAAAGTAAAATTTTCAAATAGTTCGGAAGCTAAGAGTTTGCTGTCCTCCTGTTATTAAAATTTATATAGGTTATACTTGATTTTAAATGCATTTATTTAGAAATCAGTCAGTCTAATTCATGAAAACTGTTTTAAATTTAGTTTAATTTAGTACATCGTTCTTTAAAACTTTAGATATTTTAGCTTTACATTATGCGATATCATTAAAAATTAACGTGTTTTCTAACTATATTTAAGTTATTTCTTTATCAACAAAACCGTTGTAAGAAATGTATTTGGATTTAAGATTCATTGTTAAAGACAAGACAACTTCAAAAAAAAATTTTAAATTTTAGCTAGCTAGAATGTTTTTGCGCGTTAAACCATAATATCGTGAAAATTTGCTGCAATCTTAATACGAACTCTAATTAAAAAATATAATTGTGCATGCAAATTAATCCGTCTTAAACTTGATTATACAGTATTATGGGTCAATTTAAATGGAACACCTTATTATTATAGTTTCAACAACTTCTCAAGATATTAGAGTTATTTATGGATAACTTATTGATATGTAATATTTATTTTATTAACTATTACATATATTATTATTAATTTATTATACATAATAAGTATTATATATAATGTAATTTATAATATTAATTTACCGATATACATTGATAAATGTGACTTAAAATGCTGTTGCAGCAAAAAAAAATTTGAATTAGCTGATATAGAAAAAACACTATCACTAAATTTTTTTTTATTTTAACTATTGTTTTTTTATCAATGAGACGATATAAAAACAATCGAAATACAAAGTCATCTCTTTTTTTCGTATTTGTTAATTCATTATAATAGTGATATAAGATTAGTTATCACAATGAGTTCAGCCCTATTCTGAAAACTCTGAATCAATGAATTTAGCTGATAAAAAAGTAACTTAAAAATATTTATGAATTAACAGCAATGCTCTCTCTCTCTCTCTAATTGTTGCGTAAAAGCCGTAACTAACGGCTGTTGAAATAATATTTTGAGACGATAAATTTCTAGAAACTGATTTACTAAGTTCTATGTTATCGATTTATAAAGAGCTCTTAGATTGGTTATCAAGATTTTCAACGTGTACTAAAATATATTTCAGATGAGACTGAAATTATTGATAAACTTGCATTTTTAACATTCTTGTTTTTCACTTTGATAAGTATCAAAGTTCTACTTGAGAATGTATATTTCTGAGATAAAGATAAAGATCTCGTTAAATTAACGATTGAAAATTTTATTCACCTCGTTGTAAATAATCTGAAAACTAGTGTTGTATAGGAAAGATTCAACACACGAAAAAGAATCCGAAAAACGAATCCTACGAACCCAGTTTTCAGTTACAAACAGTTTATATAGTTAGATTAATATTATATTATTTTCAAATCGATAAAGCCTTTATTATATT
Organism: Parasteatoda lunata; assembly: GCA_949128135.1. Taxonomy (NCBI): domain Eukaryota; kingdom Metazoa; phylum Arthropoda; class Arachnida; order Araneae; family Theridiidae; genus Parasteatoda; species Parasteatoda lunata. The sequence goes on from OX421980.1 coordinate 48,287,872, forward strand.
TTAAAGATCTTGAATGTAGTTATATTAATAATCTTAATGGCTGGAGGATATGGTGGAATGTAATTGGTAATTAAAGATATTATTGTATAGGGAAAGGTTCATTGAGAGTCCTCCATTATTTTGTAGTTACAAGCAGCAGACGCACCCGGTTACTTAATCAGTATGCTTTATCAAATTTGAAGATTTTCATCTTTATCATGAATTAATTCATATTCAAACGATTTTTTTTTTTTTTTTTTTTTTGTACTAAAAAGTACGAATTTTGCACTTTTCTTCAAATTTTTCAATTTAAATAAGTTTTAAATATCAGTAATAAATTAATCGTGTGTAAAAAGTGTTTGTGATGATTACACTTAAAAATACGTTTAATGAGCAGTATTTAGACACATTAGAAACGATTTTTTTTTTTAAAGAATTTATGAACCAATTGCTAGTTGCCTTCATGAGTCAGCCGCAATTGCTATGAATGAGTTGGTAACCCAATCATAGAAACATTATTCAGGCTAACATTTTGCGAATTGTACAAAAAAAAAAAAAAAAAAAAAAAAAAAAAATGCCCTCGTATCTTATTTAGTAAAAGCTTATCGGGAGTAATTAAGTATAAAGTAAGTTATCTAAAAAAAACTTTTCTAGACCGATGTATAATGCTCAAAATAAAAAAAAAATTCGCCCTCAACAACTTTTGTTCCAATGATCAGATTTTCACAAACTAAAGGCCATTCTGAACAGTTCAAAAAAGTGAGTTAAAATATGCTAATTAATTAGCGCTAGCTATTAATTAAAATGCGGAAACAGACACAAAAACGTATTTCCGCAGAAAAAACGTTTGTTTATTTTCGACTGACTTGAAATTTTGCTCATTAAAGTATAAGGGTAACTGCAATCTGGAATATATGGTGGAATGAGTTTGGAGTGAGATCAAAAATTCGGGCTTTTTTCTCTTTTAGTGTATTACACTATATATCGAGAATTTTAAAAATGAATATATATATATATATATATATATATATATATATATATATATATATATGGTAAGTTTTTATTTTATTTTATAACCGTCGTTGAACAGCCGACCCAATTTCATGGGTTAACGACTACTAATGCTCAACTCCGTAGCCTTGTAATTTTGAACCAATCCTGAAGAAAAGGAAACTCCTGGATCAGTACCCCCAGAGGTTTTGATTTGTTATGGGAACATGGAGGACTTTGAGACTCGACAGATTTAACATGCATCAGTCACCATTTACTACACGGGGAGTCTTCGGCCGGCAAGGATCGAACTCACGACCTCTTGGATATGGGCTCAGCGCCCTACCGACCAGGCTATCCGTATATGGTAAGTTGACATTATTCAGAGATCAGACAGAGTGACAAAGCGATTATACTTATAAAAAAAAAATTTAGTGTACGAAATAATATACTTTTGTTGTTCGCCCGCGCCAAATAGGGTATATGTGGAAAGTTCAATGAAAATTATTCGAAGTTGGCATTATTCATTCAATAGTTCACGGAATTAAAAGAGCTATAAAAATTTATACAACAATAGTTAAATATCTAAAGAAATGTAACAAGTAATTATTGTGTCAAATTTACAATGTTAACCGTCAACCCGATCTTTATGAATTCAAATTTGTCTGCAAGCCTAACACGGTCTGACAGAGACTATTATTCTAAAAATTATACTTGATGTAACATGTGTACAGCAAAACTACCACATATAATGAAGTTAAAAATTAGACACATATTGTTAAACATTTTTTATTTTGTGTGCAGATTTGTATATAGATTTTTATACTCTTTTAAATTAGTGAAATAATTGAAATTTAAAAAATGGCATTCTTTATTTTTCAAAATTTCTTTAACTGAAGAACATTATTTGAAATTTTTGAAAATCATAACTTTAATTTTCTAAATTTTCCAGATTATCTGCAGAAAGAATTTGCGAATCTGAAGGGAAAATATATTTGCTGGCTGCCAAGAAAAACTATGTTAACTTAAACAAGTTATAATTGTGTAAGTTTAGGAGTTAAAAGTGATTGCATACGTTGCCGTTCTGGGTGACGGTTGCTATATATCGAGAAGAATAAATTTCAAAATTTCATGAAGAATTTGGTCATCCAAGAGTAAAGAAAATGTTAAGCATTATTTCTCCATACAATTATTAGTCAGATATTATTAAGGACATTAGTAATTATGTTAAACATTGTGAAACCTGTCAGTTGATTAAGATATCACCCTTGAAAAAATGTGGTTTGTTACGCTCAGTGCCTTCTTGCAAAGAGCCTTTAGAGTTAATATCACTGGATTCTGTAGGCGGTTTTAACTACTACAATTCTTCTAAAAAAATATTTAAGCATTGGAATTGACTATTGTACAAGATATATCGGGGCTTTTTGTAACAAAAATATTGCATCGAAAGTGTACTGAAGTTTGTTGAAGCCTTCATTTACATCCTATGCCTCAAAGTCTTTATTAATTGATAGGAACCCAGCGTTTACTTCAAGTTGATTTAAGAAATTTTTGAGAAACCATAATGTTAGGCAGTTGCTGACAACTAGTCACATGCACAATGTAATGGAAAATCAGAAAGGGTGGGACAATCTATAGTTACTAGATTAAAGTGTGAAGTGAATAGCTTTTCTAAAGAAATTTCTTGGACTAATATTCTTGAACATATTGTGTCAGAATATCATAATACTTCATTTGCTGTTACAACTTTTTTCACCTGCTTATTTAATGTTTAGCTCCTTGCCTTTTTATTCTCCTATTCATCAACCTTTATACCCCCCCCCCCCCCAGTAGAAAAGGCTGAAGAAAAAACTTTCAAAAAACCAAGGAACATAATTTGAAAAATAAACTAAGATATGATTAAAAATTTAAAAATGCTGATTTTAACGAAGGAGATTTGGTAATAATGGAAGAATTTAAATGTCCTAACACTAGAAAATTGACTTCCCTTTATTCAGGGAAGTTAATTCCCTTACACAATATTAAGGAAACTTTCTAATGTATACTTTGAAATAGACAAATATAACAATCAAACTGAAATCGTTCTCTCTTCCAAATTAAGATATTTTATCCAGCTGAAGAATTTTATTTAACACCAGAAAGAAAACATAAATATTGATATTAATGAGAAAAAATATTACCCTTTTTTTCTGGAAGATCCGACCCTTAATTTGTGAAAAACAACGTAGTGTTAACCCACACCATAGCTGAGATGACAGGTTATGCGGGCTAAGTTTTCTTTTTTTTTTTTTTTTCTTCTTTTATTTTTGTGGAAATTTAAACCACAAATGCATAAAAATAATGATGACACACGTAAGGTTGTCCAGGATTTTTCATAAAACTGATTTCTGAGATTCGGGCTGCTTTCCTTCTGTTGAGGAACTGATTCCCTTATAGAGCAAATGCTCTTTAAACATATTGGAATCCTAAATTCCAAATTAAAAACACAAATGTGTCCAGTATGAGGTGAAATAGAATTTATATTTTTTGAATTGTATTTTTCTTAACTTCATATTTTGATGCTTGTATTTAATAAAGGTGTCTGTGTTTTATTAAGGTTATAGTGACATGTGGTCACAAAGGATAAGAAGTGGTGATGATGCTAAAAATTTTTAAGAAAATGAATTTTTAAATTTTTAGGCCTAAACAATTTTTATCATTTGTGAATAAAAGAAAAGTAATATGTGATATATGTACTAGAAAGAATAGTAATTTCTGAGATTAAAAAGTATATTTGAGATTTGAAGGAATGAAGAGGAGATTTATTTTTCTTTTTTACGTGAAGTATTTTTAAAGAGTAAGTAAAAGGAAATATTTTAGATTACTATTTTAAAGAATAACAGAAGAGAGAGGGAAAAATATATGAGTATTTTAAAGTTTTGTAAGATGAAGATTTGTGAGAGTTTTGTAAGAGATTTTGTCATGAAGTTTTTAAAAGTATGGTGAAGGATATCATCAATTAAATGACTAATGTCTCAAAGAGTTTACATAAGTAGCAAATTTTTAAGGCCTATTGTTTAGTTGCAACTATATTTTTTATTTCATATTGGACGTTATTTCAGTATCCTAAAAAATAAAATATTGAGTGTATTTTAAAAATTTTTATATAATCTAATTTTTAAAAAAATATCAGATCAATCAGCAAGAAATATCACCTCCGGGTCATCACCTTTGAGGGGGGATATTGTAACATCTAAATAATAACTAAGTAGAATTAAAAGGATCTTAAAGCTAAACCTAAAATGAATTATATTTTTAAATTGTAGACTAGCTCTTCTAACAGATGAGAACTTTAAATAGTATCTTTCACATAATGAACGGAGTATTTCGCGTATTGTATCATCGTTAATTAGTTAAAAATGTAATCTTTATTCATAAAATGAATAAATGCTGCGCAGTAAAATGTATTTATAAAGCCGAAATCCCATTTAATTTAATAAATATTTTGAGATTTTAATATATCGTCATCCGGTTTTATGATTATTTCTTGCGGCTTCAATCCTAACAAAGGAGTCTATATTATGGATTACATAACATAAAATAATAACTATATGCTGTGTGTGGATAAAGTGCACACTTTTCTTTTGAAAATGAAGCCGTAAGCTTGTCTCCAGGACCTTCTGCACCATGTACATTTTGTAAATAGTAGCTTAATTTCTTTACTCATTTCATCATAAATAATTACTTAATAAAAATTAGAAAGGTATCATCATTATACAAAAAGAATATTAAAATCGACTGCAAATAAAAATCTGATGGATTAAAACTGAGATTGAACTATTTCAGATATTATGGTCAAAAAACAAGACTCGGAAAGAAAACATTACCTATATTTATAGGTAATGTTTAATATATATATATGTTTATATATATATATATATATATATATATATATATATATATATATATATATATATGAGCAAGATGTTCATTGACTAGAGACTATGTGATAATTCTATGCCTTATCTCTTTTTTTATTTATTAAAACTGCTAAAACAATTTTTAATATTAAATAACACCACATTTCCGAAACAGGATTTTTATCATTATTAGCATGTTTATTTAACAATGTTGCTTATCAGTAAAAAAACAACCTAAAAGGGTTAATTTTTTATCATCAAGGTCATCTTAGAGTTTATTTTGGGTACGAGTATACAATATCATATCTAAACTATCACCTAAAGAATGATATTTTTTTTTAAAGAAAAAAAATAATTGGTATCATTGACATAAGTAATTTTTCAGGCAAAATATATTTATATTTGAAAATTTTTTTACAAATTTTGCGTATTTTATGTGTTAATATTTTTCAAAAATATTCAAAAATATTTAACTTTTTTAATTTGCGATCATTGATTAAAACTTCGATTATTACAAAAAATATTTTATTATTTCCAAATAAATAAACAAATGCTACAACACAAAAAATTTACATAAAAAAAACTGAAGTTGAGACTTGAAGTGCCATGGATAAAATAGCTTTAGCAGAAATATTACCCATAAATTTTTCACCAATCACTCGCTATATTAAAGTTTTGTTTTTTGAATTGGTCTCTATGTATTACGATATTAGCATCTTTAGATAACACGCAACTAAATAAACTTTTAAATTAAAAGCAAGTGGCATCGAAAAAATTCAGAATTAATTCATATTTGCTTCCAAATGTGCAATTGCATGATTTTTATACATTCAAACCAGTTAGAATTTTTCAACATGAAAGACAAATTCTTTGGCTTGGCCTGTGCATCACAGTACCATTAACGATTGAGACTCTAGTTTGCGATTTCATCTAAATTGAATGAAATCTAGATTTTTCAACAGAGTTAAATGGGATTAAATTGCCAAACTGCTTAGCTGAAATGTAAAAAATAGCGTTAAATTTTTATTTATTTATATTTGTAAATTAATGTATTTATTTACTTTGTAATTTCCGATTGGATTCTTTTAGAACACATGTTTAAAATAAATAATTTTTTTATATCATCTCCCTTTTAGTTTGTCTTTATAAAACCTCTGAGACATTTTTTTAAATTTTACTTATTTATTGATTCTGTAGGGACAAGACAACTAAAACAGCTTGTCTTTATAAATTTTTAAAAAGGGGAGTAGGATAACATAATCATCCCATGAAGTAAAGGGGCATGCTGAAAAAATAGACATAAATTCTTTTTCATAAATATGAAGAATCTTTAATAAGTTAAAATATTCAATATGAATTTCTATAAAGATATTAGCTCTAATTAATTAATTAGAAAATTTAATCACATTAAAAATAATTAATAATGGACAATGTATTATTGATGCAAATAAATCTAACTTTTAATCTTTAAATATAATAATAAATATTATCTCAAGCTGTCTTGATTTCATATCTTTTAAACATAATTTTTATTCAATTTATTTGAAATTTTATCAGCATAAAATATTACCAAAATAGTTTTAATTGCAATTTTAAAAAATATTACTGCATTCATAATCTCATATTAATTAAATGATTAACTAAATCTACTTTTATATCTGAGTATAATTAATGAAAAACTATGAGCGCAATTTTAAAAATCCTACGCGTCATTACACTTAGTATTTTTCAATTGCGCTCATAGTTAAAAAAAAAAAACAAATTTAATGTATAGTGCTAGACATTCATCCGAGTTTTCTACCTCTCTCTGTCGTCTATCGAATGTTGAAGGTCCTGTAATTAGTATTGCTACTATTAGATTGTCACTGCTACAAGCGTTACTACAGATGTTTAGACTAAGCCAAACTCAAAAAAAAATCTATTACATTAAGTAACTATGTTAAATTACGTAGTGTCCCAACTGTATCTCATTGAATAGTCAAATGTGGACAGTGAAGATTCTAGCAAAAGTGAATTGTTTGAAAGTTTATTTCACGTTTTTCTAATTATTCTTTCAAAGAAATTATAAAATAATTGAAAAGAAATTACATTTCGTAACTTTCAGTCGGGATTTTTGTCTTCAATATTAATTTTTCAAATAATATTTCTCGTAACCATTATACAATAATGAACATCGATGATGAGGAGAAAGAAAAAAGTTTAGACATCAATTATCATATTCATACAAGTAAATTTAAGTATTCCAAAAGAAAACCCAACTACTAGCAGAAAAATCATTTTTTAATTCCTAAACTTATTCAATTACTATCTGCAGATATATAAGCAAAAGACATGTGATGACTTTCAAAAATTCGAAATAATGTGTTTTAATTAACTGGAATTTTTAAAAATAAAGAACACAAGTAAAAGCCAAATACCTTAAAATTCGTTTTTTTTTAATCTTTTTTATTTTTTATTTATTTTTTTTTATTTATTTATTTATTTTTTTTTATTTATTGCCGTTTTCTAAAAAATACTGCTCAAAAGAAGTAAATTCTGAATAATTTTCATGAACCTTAGAATAATACAATAACAATGATAAAGAACAATATGTCAAGATTTTCGATTGATTATTTTCATAAATGAATGTTATACTATAGATAATATCTTTTAAGATCTCTAAAAAAATATTGGTTAATATAACCTCAAAACTTACAGTGGCTCTCAAAACTGGGCATACACTGTAAAAACTGTGGTGAAATAAATTTCCGAATTTCCTGTTGAAAAACTCCAAAACCTGTGTGAATAAATACTTTTAGTCAAGTTAACACCAAATCGAGCGTTCATATACACTTTAAATGGTTTATTAAAATCTAAACACCAATAAAGGACAATGCTCACACCAGACTCATGAATTATGTTTCATAATAAACTACAAAACTAAGTTGCGAAAGTTGCACTTCACATTTCGCTTTTCTAGAAGGCTAAAGTGCAAACGCACGTTATCGTTACGTTAAGGGAGTTATAGATCGCGATATGTAACAACGCTTTCACGTTCAATGGGATTACCAAAGATGAGACTAAGTTTTCTGCTATCACCGCGAATATCGATGAAGATACCCTTGACCTTGCGTCTGATATTGTGCTAAACCCTCAGGATTCAGAAAAATATAAAGCAGGTGATGAGCGGCCTAGTGATTTCCTTCTCAAAATGAAAGAGCTTTTTGAGAATCAGCTAAAAGATGGTTTTGTACGAAATTTATGGATGCCAGTCCACATTCAAACAGTTTTGTCTACCTCTTCTGAAAAAATTGATCAGCTAACAGTTTCAGCTGATGAAGATGCTGAAGTTGTTCAACAAAGTGTGATTTGTGCTACTACAAATAGTAAATTTCGTCTGGTAATACTATGGGTGTTGCCACTGAATCTCTAGCCCAGCAAATTGAGGTTTTTATGAATATGCTTATTTGTATTTTGGACAAGTAAATGCTTCACAAACATTTATGCATTTTATGCATAAGTTCTAAGCGGTCTCCTATTTTGTTATGCAGATTTGGGGACATATTGGGGTATTCAAAAGATGCTGTTGAACACAAGAAGCATTTACACACTATATTTCGACGCCTGATAGCTTCTTGTTTTAAATTAAATAGTTCAAAACGTGTGTTTGGTTTAAACGAATTTAAGTTCTTAATTATCTTATCAGCCCAAAAGGTTTGAAACCCTTACCAAGTAAAGTCCAAGCAGTTTTAAATTTTAAGTTGCCTGAAACTATTGGCAATATGCATTAAGTTCTAAGACCTTGTAAATTTCTATCAAAGATTTTCACCTCGAGCAAATGACATCCAGGCTACCTTAAGTGCATTTTCAAAGGGATCGTCTGACAAAAAAATTCTAAGAAAAATATTGTTTGGAGCTTACATTCAACTGTGGCTTTTGACCGATGCAAACAAGCATTGGCTAATGCCACATTCATTGTCCTCCCATCTACAACTGACATATTTGCGTTGCCTCTAGATTCATCCGACTATGCTATTGGTAAGGCATAGCAGCAAGTTGTGACTTCTGAATTGCAGCCTTTGTGATTCATCTCAAGGAAACTCAGTAGAGCTAAAACACGGTATTACTTGTTACATCAAGTTACGAGTTCTGAGTTGCAGCTTTAGCGGTTCGTCTCAAGGAAACTCAGTACTGCTAAAACACGGTATTACTTGCTTGTACGTCTAGTCGCTATTCCAGGCATATGTTGGAGGCTAGGGAATTTATCCTCTATACTGACCATGAACCACTCACATTTCCATTTCCAAAAAAAGGGCAATTGTTCTTCACGCCAAGTGAGGTGTTTGGATTTCATCTACCAATTTACAGCAAATATACGACATATACCTAGTCCTGAAAATATTCCTGCGAATCTGAAGTCTTGGACTGATGACTTAAACTTTCTTCCATCTGTTGATTACTCTGAAATAGCTGCAGTACAAGCAGATGATGATAAGTTGAAGTTTCTATTATCATCTGACACATCTCACCAAATTAACATATATATATATATATATATATATATATATATATATATATATATATATATATATATATATATATATATATATATATATATATATATATATATATCACAGTGATAAAGTTTAATATATGTTTGATGTGTGATGTTTCAACTAGAAGAGTTGATCGTTATATCCCAAGTAAATTTCGCCTAAATGTTTTTGCCTCAGTCATTGCTCAATATAGCTCTTCCCGGTTTGCGGGAAGCACAACACATTGATAGGTCTAAATTCGTCTGGCCTAAAATGTTGTCAAGATATATCTACATGGACCAAATGTTACATTCCTTTCCAGAAATCTAAAATTCATAGATACATTAAAGTACCTTTCGCAACTTTTTAGGAATCTTTCAAAAGATTTAATCTAGTCCATTTGGACTTCTTCCGTTTCCATATGTCTATTCTTATAGTTTGACTCTGATTGACATGTTTTTGAGAATCCCAGCCGCCCAAAGATATATCTGCTGAAATTATTGCTGAAGCATTATTCATATGTTGGGTCGTCCATCTATTGTGACTTCTGAGCAGGGGATTCAATTCGACGCTTCTCTTTTTTACTCTCTTTCACATCACCTTGTTATTCACTTATCTAGGACGACTACCTTACATCTGCAATAAAATGGGCTGATCGAGGAATTGCATCGAGCCCTTAAAACTGCCATCCAGTGCTATGCTACTGAACGATGAACTGAGAGTATACCATTGATCCTTCTTAGTTTTCGGGCTGCCTTGAAAAAAGAATTGGGTTGCACTTCTGCTGAACTTGTTTTTGATACTCCAATTCGTCTATTTAGTTACTTCCTGGCTCCGAATCAGCAACCCTGTGATCCCACATACTTTGTCAGTAAATTACGTGGTATATGCTATCATTTCGCCCCATACCACCTATGCGCCATGATTATAGCAGGCCTTTTGTACATCGAGATTTAGCTACTGCAACTCAATTACTTCAGTATATGGTGAGACGTCCACTTCAGTTTTCATACTGGTCCCTTTAGAGTAATTCACAGAACAAAGAATTTGCATCTTGATATTGGTGGTAAGACAATCCCTGTATCAATTGATCGTGTAAAACTAGCATTTAAAGGAGACATTTAAATGCTATTTCAATAAACATTTTAAATGAGAAGGAGCAAATTCCCATTGCCTACAAATGAAAGAATAAAAAAGTTCTCGGACGCAAAAGCGGCATAAAGAACTGGAAAAGCATTCTTCTTTCATTCGGCTTCACGCGATAAAACATCAGATTTGGATGACCTTTCGTCTCACATTTGTTTTATTTCTGTTATTATTCGACAGAATTTGAAGAAAAAATATTCTCAATTAAAGAATAACTTGGAAACTTTATTTTTTTGCAATGATTCTAAAACTATGTGTTATAGGTAGTGATTTCGGAACTCCCTGCCGATGAAAAATGTTTCTAATGTCAATTTATGTTTTTATACATATATTACTATAAAAAAAAAATTTGGAATACTTTTTTTAGACTCGGCAATAAAAATTAAAATTGAAGAAAAGAAGTGAGAGGTGTTTTTTTCGGATCATAAGTGCGTATAATCATAGTAATCAACCTTTTATCCAAGTATAACATTTTATTAATTTCTAAAAATAAATAAAGAGGTAAAATGATAATACGAGATGATTTAAAAAATTAAGGAGAGCGTATTAGATAAGTAATAATGATTTTGCTTATTTGTTGAGTACAAAATATGATCAATTCGTCACGAGATATTTATAAATTTATTTACGTGTGAAATATATTTCTACTGATGATAATATTGATAATTTAGTTCCGAGTGTTCCATAATGACCATCCTTCTTATGTTTTTAAAATAAAATAAAAAACAAAAAAAGTTAACATTCAAGATGTCACCAATGGATCTTTAAGAGAGGAAATAATAAAATATAACGAGTTGCTGATGAGGATGGTAGAACTAAAAATATTGAAACCTATTTTATTTTAGAAGGAAACAGAAAGGAGCTGTAAATGTGATAATTAGAAACATCTAAAATTCATCAGGCAATCAAACTTGGTTTTTTTATTCATGTAATTAATCCTAGTGATTTGATAAATATCGATAGCGTTTTGTTTCTTCCTCACTTTAATCATAATTTACAAATTTACGAAATCTAAAGTGAATGCAATATTTACATGATTTTTAACAGTGGTTATTGAATACCTTGTGTACATTTATACATCAGCATTCCATTTTGGACTCAAGGAATAAAATTTTCAGTTTACAAAAAGATTCATTTTTACCTACCCTTGACACGGGAAGTGAATGGATTTTATTTTTTAAAATCATATTTATTATATTGTGTTGGTTACGCATTATGTGTATTTGTACTGAGAAAATAAAAATAAAATTAAATCATTATATCTAACCTTTTTTGTCACTGACACTAAACATCAATACTGTTACAATGAAGGACATAAGTTAAAGCGCTATCATTTCCTGTTTATATTCCACTTAATCTTTCCACTTTTCTTATCTCCTCTTGCGACTTGTTTTCAAATACTAAAATATCCTAAGATGACACTACTCTTGATGCATGGCACTTGAAGTGATATGAAGTAAATAGCAAACAAAATAGAAATTATGCAATGTTTAACTTCGAGTAATATTTCACACAAATGCTCGTATCGTAGATATTATTTGAGTTGAAGCAGGGTTGTCCATCCGTCTGATAAAAATTCTATACATCGGATAAAATTTCAGTTTATCTTTTCTAAACAAATATGTTTCAGGGAAACTAAATTCGCAGTCTGTTTTAATATCAAATAAATAAAAGTACTGGTTTTGAGGAACTAATTAATACCTGAGAGGCCGTTCGCTAATTTGACTCAAATGTTCATGTTTAAACCTAAAACACGTTTTAATGTAATGTACCGTTTTAATGCGTACAAAAAAAAAAAAATGGTACAGCTGAATGATTTTTGATCTAGTGATCGGATTATCACGTACTACTATGCAATATCACTGATTCGAGAGAACGACATTAAATATGCTAATTAATTAGTGCAGACGATATTTCTAATGACGTAATCATATACAAAAATTTACTTTCTCGAAGTGATTCCTTTTTTTTTCCAAAGGACTCAGGTTTTTATCTAAAAAATCCAAGGGATAGTGGCAATCAAACTTTTGAAAGCTCTCCTGACTAAACTATTCGATTCTATATTTTTCAGATTGCAAGTATCTCCATATTTGAGAAATAAAATTCAGAATCCTTGGGTGGGGAGAAAAGAAAGAAAAGATTGTTTAAAGAAAGTATGTTTTTATGTCTAATTTATCTACTTAAAATACCGTTTGCTCTAATTAATTAGCCTATTTAAGGACATTTCCTTGAATTACTAGAATCCGGTTTTTTTAATTTGTGGACAGTTCAATAGTTACCATTTTTGCTTAAAATTTATCCTATAATGTCAAACTAAAAATATATTTATTTTGTTTGTAAGCTAATTAGTTGTTTCAGTTTTGTTTTTATAAATCACTTTTTGAGTTAGAAAAATACATTTGTAAAACTGCTTCTGCAAAATGTCATTCAAACAGGTATTAGTTGATAAGTATGATACAGGTATTAGTTGATAAGTATGATACAGGTATTTGTTGATAAACAGGTATTACGATCCTTCGATATTTTCGCCATAGAAAAATACGTAGTATATTTTCGTTATGAGTTTCAACATGTACAAATATCTCTTAAATATGCATATTGTTGATTTACGAAAAATAGAAAAATTGCTTGTAAGGATTTTGAAATATATACCAGTCTGGATCATAATTAGATCGCAACTTAGAAATTGTGCAAAACCATATTATTTTCTTTAATTGATAATTTTCGTAAAGTCCTAACAGTAGTTGTTTTTCTCTTAGTTTATTTTTAAGTCTTGCGAGAACTCTGGAATATTTCCATTTGGAAGTGTTCGAAATGTGTTGGCTTCATTCGAATCTTTTCCTCGTACATTGACGTGTATATATTCAGCTGTGTGTATCCGATGTTTTACCTCTATTAACATACCTCGACTGCTTGAAAGAATTAAAATACTACTACCTATAAATGTCTTGTTTCTGAGTCACTTTCTGTTTATAAACCGTTCCTATTCTGAAATAGTTGGTAAAAGCACATGTGATAAAACGCATCAAAACTTTATTCCCCGATTTGAATGTAGAATCAATTTATTTATTCATTTGTGTTTTGTTTTGTTTTTCACATTATTTACTTGACTCAATAGAATTAGGAGAGAAAAAAAAACAATTCACCCTGAATAATTTTGATTTAATGTTCATATTTTTACTAATTAAGAGGTAATCTTCATGTTTCAGTAAAAACATTTTATATATGCTAATTAATTAATTTTACTGAATTATTAAGTCTCAAAACCAGGCTTTAAAATATACTTTTTTGAATTAAATATACTATTAGAGTGAATGAATTCGGAGAGTATCATAAATCCAGTTTTGTTGATCTTTTTGCTTTATTTTAGATTTAATTCTCTTTATAAAGATTGTATTGTATGCATAAAGAGGAGATTTTACAATTTTATTTGAGCACTAGATGGACAAAGTATTTCTGTAAATAAAAACATTTAGATTAAGATTTTGCTTTTTAAAAGTGCATTTATTTGAGAAATGTGCTAAAAACTATGATTTAAATATATAATAGGAATTCTTTTAAAAATGTTAACAAACTTGATCCACAAAAAGTAATTTATCTATAAGAAAATTTTTTTACTGTTTATTAATTGGAGCTATTAGTTGAAAAATAGCAGTAGGAAAGTCGTAAAAAATAATATAAAAAAAAGTTGTAATAATGGTTATTAAAGAGCGTTAATAATGGTTATTTAAAAGTTATCTAATATTAATTGGCAAAATGGTATTGGTAATAAGAAGTGGTCACGTTAAAAATAAGAGTGGTAGAAAAAAAAGAGGTAATAACAAAAGAAATGTGAAAGAAATTACCCTTCAAAACCTTAAATTTTACCTACTAAGTTACAATTTTTGCGTACACTGTTCAAAAGTAATAGAGTTTTTAGCTGTCATCGAATATTTAAAAAAAAACAGTATCTCTCGAACATCTCTAAATAAGTGTTAGAGGCAATCAAACGTGCGCATAATAAGTTTGGAATATTTATTATATTTGTATTTTAACAACCTATCTTCATACGAAATTTTATTGAAATTTCTTCCATAGTTCTAAAGATAATCCACGAAATATGAACATAGTCTTAATTTCAAGCACTAAGCTTATTCAAGGAAGATGGCATAAATATGCTAATTAATCATTGCGATCAGTTTAAATTACAAATTCAGATACACAGATTTCCTCTGAATAGATGTCTCTCTTTCAACAGGTTTTTAAACTTCAAAATAAGGCGGAGGGGTTTTTTTGTTTTTTGAATACTCGGTTATATCTCTGGAATTAATTGAGTGAACCAAAAATTCTCCTTTTTTTTTTCTTTTTTTTTTCATTTAAGAATCTTATTCTCGAAAAATATTTTTTTTTTTCAAAAAATAAAGAAAGAAATGAAAAAAAAAATTGATATTAATTAGTAAAATTTTGAATAATTATTTATTATGATAAAGAAAGAGTAAAGAGAATTGGAAATAGATAGGGTTAAATACAGAAATCTTTACTTCCTGCAAAACAACGTAATTTTTAATGGTAATATTTTGTAATTGAGAATAAATGGTTGAACTTATTTTGAGAAATAAAACTTTTTAAAGTACTATTTTTAAATTTTCATTACTTAGGAACTATTTTAGTGTAGAAAGAATAGTTCTTTTCAAAAAATGGTAGCAATAATGGTATCAACAACAATGTTTTTGAATAACTGTTGTAGTTTTCTTTAGTTGTAGTTTAGAATTACGAAAGTAAAAATTTATTATATTGGTTTTTTAATAAAATAAAATAAAATTTTAATATTTTTAATCTTAAACGTTGTATTTAAGGAAATTTAATTTAATCACAAAGGTTTATTCTCATAATTTGAATAAACTATTATAATAAATGAAAACAAAATTTAAATTTTAAACATAAAAATTTTTATATTTCTTTAAGCTACGCTTTTTTTTAAGAAAACTGGTTTCCGTGAAAAAAGGAGTGAAGTTTTTAAAAATTCAGAATTTTGAATATTTATTTCTCGGGAACAATTCGATTTGTATAAAAGTGATTATATTTATTGCCCTTCTTCTTCAAGAAAAGCTCATTTTTCACAGACTATTGTAAAGATATAAAAGTATGTGTCGCTTATATACAATGCGCAAAAAAAAAAAAAAAGCATCACCCTGAACAACTTTTGATCGAATGATCGAATTTATACTTACTAGCACTCAATCTTAATGGTTCTACGAGTGATCTGAAACATGTTAATTAGTTAGAGCGCACAATATTTTAATTTACTAAAACTGACACAAAAGGCTAGTTTCTCTAAATAAACATACCTCTTTTTCGACGGATTTGGATATCTGACCTCTGACCCTCAAAATATGAGAGCTGGCCGGAATCTGGGAAATATGATCTCAATAGTTTGGTCAGAAGGGTGGTCGAAAGTATGGATCCTTTCATGTTAATTTTAGTTATTGCGTATTTTGCTATATATATCGAAAACTTTTTAAGCGAATTGAAAAGTTTTTGCACACAATTACTAAATTCGTTAATCTAAAGATTATTTCATGTAATTTCACTTCAGAAAGAGAATTTCCAGTTTCGAAAATTGAGACAAACAAGAATCATTTAAAAATCAATTATTATAGTATTTTTTTCCCACGAAATAAAGCAGCTTTCGCACTCCCACCTTCTCTCAATGGTGCTTAGTTATTATAAAAAGAGGAAGTGCAGTTGCACACATTCTTAGAAATCAATATTTTTTACATGAATTATGAAAATATTTACACGGATTTCAAAAAAAATTCTCATAAAAATTAAATTACTTCAAATTATATTTTCTAAATGAAATATCGAAACAACCAATCAGCGACAGTTTCAGCTAGGAAAATACCAGTAGCCGTGCAATCATCTAGTTTAGCGTGCAATCGTGATTATACAACTCCATCTGCAAAAAAGCACGAAACAGCTGAAAAGTCACACTCTCAATGAAAAAAGCTTTCCTTTAAGCGTGTTGTTTTGATGTCAGTTTACATTACCTTCGTGATAAAAAAATTCATGAAATATTTTTAAAAATTATAAATATATTATATTTTATAATGAAATAAGAGCAAAGCTTACATTTCACATATTAAATTGAAGATCGTCCTCAAACTAAACACCTCAGCAGAGCAAATATTGTCTAAATAAATGACTGTTGAATAACTTAGATTTTAATCCTTTGGTAGGTTAGGTTTAATTTGTAATCGTGCAAAGTTGGGTAATGTGAAATTTTTTAAGTTGCATTGTTGGTTTTCTTGAGATTAAATATCTATTTCACCTTTTCTTTATAGTAGCTATAAAAATATATACTGCTCAAAGAAAAAAAGGTCTCAATAACTTTTGACTTGTTAATCGGATTTCCACCTTACAATGTAAATAGTTCCAAGGTCTAACTTTACGAGGATTAATTAGGTAAGGTATTAAGGTATCATACAGTATATGAAAAAACATATCTTTTTTTTTCTAACGGATTTTTATTTTTGACACTCTATAGAGAGGGGGAGCATCACTGATCTGGAAAAGAAATGAAAGACATGAAATTTTATAATTCAGAAAATATTCGGCCAATTTCACTCAATTTTTGTTCTGCGTCATTTTAAGCTACGTAATTTAAAATCAGATAAGATTTTATATTCCTTATATTTTAAAATTTTTCGATCGTTATTAAATTAAATAATAAAAAGCAATCTAAATAAATCCACTGAATTACAAAATTAACGTAACAAGTTTATTTCCTAGTTTTAATGTTTTCCCATCATTTTGGGACACAATGCAAATAGTTTCTGGTAACAAAATCAGAAATTGAGAGATAACACAGAATCCAAGAGTAACACAGAATTATAAACTATGGCATCCGAAAAATATTTCCCGTAATTTTCACATTTTTGAGAACAATACCGGTGGCTTATGCATACAAAGTGGTATAAAAACTTCCAATATCGCGGTATTTGCAGGGTTGATAATTACGCCACGAGGCACAGTGTTTGAAAACCATCAACTTACAATAGTTTCATTTTATCTCTTTTCGTTCTTTATATCTCAATTTTTTTTTCCCATTCTAAATCGAATGAAACTAAAACGCGGTTGTAACTTACATATAGATCTTATCTTGATGATTTTTAAAATTATCAAGATTATCTTGAATAATTTTGAAAATTAATCCAAAACAAGTATACTTCAAGTATAAAATTTGCGGTCGTCTATAGCAACTAAGTGAAAACTTAAGAAACTAAAAATATATCCATTTTTATTATGAAATTAGAATAAAATTAATAATCATAAAGATCTTCTTACAAAACATTAATGAGTAAATAAATAAAAACTGAACTCATTTCTACAAAGTTTTGTCGTTTCACAGGATGACATGCTTTCAACTTTTGGATCTAACTTGTAGCGGTCTACTATTATCATCAGCATAGCAAGTCTGAGCTTTCTTTTGAGGAAAAAAAAGGCTTTATTCACACTTTGAGATATCCGTTGAAGTTAAATAAAAGTTAAATAAAAAAAAAATATATATATCTTTTCTTTCCTATTTTTTTTTTTTTTTTTTTTTTTTTTTTTTTAACTGACGACACTAAGTTACTGCGTTGTTCATATCGAGGGTATTAAAATGTATATGGATCGTAGAGATGGAATAGAAATAAAACAAAACGTTGCTATTATTCCCATCTCTCCCCGTCCCTAACATCAAGATCCCTCTGTGTCATTTCCTCTCTTCCCGCGATTTGGGGCGAGAAAGATGGGCGTCGCGTGACAGTTGAAATGAATTCTCTTTTCCAGTCAATTCCTGTTTTGTATTTATAAAGGTAATGAAGGAAAGTTAAACATCAGGAGCGTTAAGATTAACTGAACTGTAAAATATTTGATCAATTTCGACATAATTTTGCTAAATTAAAAACTATTTTAGAATTTCAATTTATTAGTATGTATAAACTGTATAAAATGTTTTATCTTTTTACAAAATTAAGAAAATTGTAAGTTTTGAATGGTTTTAAAAGCGGTAAAAACGCATCTGTTGACAACCACTTGTAGGTAAGTTTCAAAATTTTTAAATGCTTCGCTGGAAAAAAAATGACAATATTTATACTTGAAGTTAAAAACGAGATATTTTCCTATTAATTCCCAATTAATTAATAATACTTTACCTTTGTTAAAACTTATTTTTCTAAAACTTTCATTCAATAATGTTTTATACATTTAAAGATAACTGCAATTAATTAAAAAAAAATTTAAAGTTTGTTCATTTTTATTGATTATTCTTGAGGTACATAATTATAATGCATGTGGCATATTTTAGAATACATCTTAGGGAGTTTTTAAATTTTAAAAAAAAAAAAAAAAAAAAAAAACGTTTTAATTTTTATCAAACACAACAAAAAAATAGTACAATATCTTGTAAAATCATGACCATCTTTCCAAATATTGGTAATTTTTTACAGCATTTACATGGAAAGATTTAAGACATGTCACGAATTCGAAAAATAAATGAAAAATTCATAAAAAAATGCTGTATCACAAATTAATATTTAAAAACATGTACTCTTCTTTTTTTTCTTTTTAATTTTCTGGTTTAATTTTAACTTTACACCTGCTGTAATGAGGTAAAAAAGCTGTAATAATTCTGATTGTATTCTAAAAAATTTTTTCCAGGTATATGCAATTAAAAATCTAACGATTCTATCTCCGATTATCTAACGATTAATAATATCTAATAATATCTAACGATTTCAACTGAAAAAAATCCGACGTTTTTATTAAAAAATAACTAATAATTAAAAGTTAAAAATATTTTCCCTATTTATCGAATGGTTTTGTATTAAACTTCCATGACCACACATTTTTCTGAGCAAATGTGTGTTATAAACAAAACTAATACCAAGCAAGCTAGTGAAATTATAAATATATATAGTAGAGTTTTTTCTTTCGAAAACATTAAGAGAGTAAAAATATACAGCGTAAATAAAAGAGGGAGGAAAAGAAGCAACCGTGTCGCCAAAATTTCGCCTACTACATTTTAGCAATAGAATTTAAGGAAATTATCTATTAATATTAAATAACATTTTATAATCATGACTTTATGATTTATTTGTGTTCTTATTTGTTTATGTTTACTTGTACCATAGTTTTAAAAGGATAAATTTGAATTTTAGAATAAATAAAATGTAATAATTGGGATTCATATGTTGTTTTGGGGGAAAGGAACGTGCTAAACGTTCACTCATATTGTAAATAAAACAATTGTAATTCGAAATAGCGACAAATCAATTTAACTATGAAATTACGTCTTCCTTTAACAATTTTTTCTGTACGACCAAATACAGCACTGTAAACAACCATATTTTAAGATTTTTGGTTAGAAAATTGCCTCCGATTTTCCGAACTAGAAGAAACAGAAAGTTGAAAAATTTTTCTCTCAATTCGCTTTTCAGTCATTTGATTTCATTCATTCTGAGGACAAAAACTATCTTACAGTGCTCGCTCTATTACATTCCACCTCTATAGTATGGACACTATCCCCCATCTGTCAAATCTGACTACATCAGCATGATATACATGTTTTAAAAGACAGAAGTAAAAAGAAAATGTCTCACAGTTAGGCAATTTAAAGAGCCAAAATGAACAAAAATGTATTGAAATAGCGACATCGGAATGGTGTCATGTTTCATCAGGAAAATCCTCAGGCTCGTTTATTTTTGTCAACTTGACAAAAGTTATCAGCAGTTGGGATGTTTTACCTCATTCACTATACTGACCAAACCTCGGGCCCACAGATTTTCATCTATTCCGTAATGGGAAAAAAATTCTACGTTTGGGTTGGTGAATGTTAAAAACTAATGCGGAAAATATTTCACTGAAAAGCCTAAGAGGACTGAAAAAACGGAATTTTCAAATTGCCCTAAAAGAAAGATGGTGGAACGAAATTACTCTAAATTACCAAAATAATTATAAGTAAAATTAACTTGTGCTGTTCTTCAATTTACCTTCAAAATCAGTACTAACTTTCCGAAAAATGCATTTCTCGAAGAGCAGTATATAAAATAACTTAAAAATCGTTCTAATGAGCATTTAAGATTCATAAATCCTCACAGAAATTATTCTATGGAGTTTCAAACATACTCAAAGTCTATAAGTAATAAAACTTAATAAAAATTATTTATTAAATTATAGAAATTGTTTATAAAAATTAATTAATTTTCATAATAAAAATTATATATTTTTTTTATAGAAGTAGCAATTAAGAAAAAAACTTACTACTCAAAAGAAAGCAAATCATACAAGAATAATAGTGATAAAAAGAAATAATAATCAGAAAACAAAAGATGGAAATATGGATGAAACTAACTTTCTATTATTTCCTTTCTACTAAATCGTTGCTTTCACGAAGAGAAGAAAAAGAAAGACGTATATTATTATATTACAAAGACTCCCTTAAACCAAATTTCAGAAAACCAAAATTTGAAACATAGAATTTTTTTCAGAAAATACAAAAAGAGATTAAACAAAAAATTAATAATACCTTGATCACGTTTATTGCCTTCTTTTTCTTTGTCAGCATGCTATTTGTATTTTAACACTTTTCACGATAATTTTTGAAATATTACAAGCTTTTTGAAAATCCTTTTTTTTTCCATGGGATGAACTGAGTAATAAAGGAAACTAGATTTTTCTGAATTTAAAAAGAGAAAAGAACAGCTGGACTTCATTTTCAATTAAAATCTTAATATACAATTTCAAATAATGATTCCATCCAAACGATTTTCTTCAACTTACTTCTTTCTGAAGCATTTAAAATAAATCGCTTAGCAGCTAGCTTGCTTGGATTATAATTATAATCGTTTGCGTTTCTGTTTTAAAGATAACACTATTTTTTTTTCTTTAAATTTTAAAAATTGTTATAAGAAAATTAATTCTAATTCTTATTAGAAAAATTTTAGATAATTACTAGAGTAACATAAAGGATTCCAATAATTTGAGAGTGCGCATTTTCTATTTACTGCTAGATCATTTGTATTTAAGCGGCACGATTTATTGTTGCTTTTTTTTTAATATATTTTTACGTTATTTATTCTTCTTGGGAGCGCGGGAAAAGCTTTGTCATCAAAATTCAACCACGCATCTGCAAAGGTAAAACGCCAATTAATAGTTGGACGATTAATTTATCGTTTTCTTTTAATATTTTAGTTAAAATTCATAAAATCAACTGTAATTTATAATTCGTTATGTTTTTTATTTTAATGTCAGAATTGCTAAAATGTTTTTTAAAAGATATCGAATGCTAAAGAAAGCAAAAGAATATAAAAGAACGAGCTTTCTTAGCATCAAAATAAATTACGTTTTGATTTCAATATTTCAATTTCTATCGTACTTTTTTCTTCTTTTAATATTTTCTTTAAACATAATTTTTTTAAAACTTCTTTTGATATCTTTATTAATGTACTGCATATTTATATACTTAGCAAGAACTGTAAATCTTTATTTAACTATTAGAAGAAGAAATACAATAAGTGCTTTTTCTTATTACTATATAATAAATGTTATTTTTTTTTTTTTTTTTTTTTTTTTGAAAGACAATAAGGGTATTCTTTCTTCTGTTCATATTTTTTCAATAATAACGAAATTTTCAGTTGCTTTAAAAAATACATATTAAAATTAAAAGAAATAAATCGGGGATGAAGACAAATGCTGGGCAATTTATTTTCGAAATCCATCAGCTGCTCCTGCTCATTGATTAAACGGTTGGATGAAGATGCTGTCGTAATGCCTATATATATATATATATATATATATATATATATATATATAATATTTCCTCTATATTCTTTCTTCGAAAAGTTCGTATGGATATCTGGTAAGGGGTGTATGAGCCGTAGAGTTGAAATAAATAAAGTAAGCAGTTATATTTCCCCATCTCGCTTCGTCCCAAACATCAGATTACCCACGGTCCGGTCAGGTGCTCCATCTCATTCGGCGAATATGGCGGAAAGAGAAGGGAATTTGGAAGTTGAGATGAGTTCTATTTTCTGGTACATTCTTGTTTTGTACAGTGAGCAAAATAAAAAACGGACCACCCTGAATAACTTTTGATTTAATGATCAGATATTCACGTTTTTAGGACTTAATTCTATTAGTTCGAGGGGATAATCTCAAACATGCACACTAATAAGTGCGACAATATTTTAAATTACGAAATCAGACACAAAAAAGTACTTTCTCTTAATAAACCTACCTGTTTCTCGAAGTCCCCCAATAGTTACCCCAATAGTCAGGAGAGCGATCCAAACTCGAGAACTTTTGAAGGGAATCGAAAAATTTTTGCACACATTTATAAAATTCATTTATCCAAATATAATTCCATGCAAAAATAGTTTTCAGTAAATCTTCATTATTTTATCTTTATTGTTTTATTTAGTAATAGTCGGAAAAGTTTGAATTCTAAAGTATACAATTTTTTACGTCATTTTGAAGAACGCAGTTTTACATGTTCATAGAATTTGTTTGAGCGAAGTTGGTCGAATAGTTTCTGAAAATTGAATTTTAAAAAAGTCCTATTTTAAAAAGGTATGTTAATTAAGAGGAAGTTCATTTTTGTGTATGATTTCGTAATTTAAAATATCGTCTGCACTAAATGATTAGCATATTTGAAGTCAATAGTGTTATCGAGAGTAAAAGAAAAAAAAATACAATGAAAATAAACAAAGGAAAGAAACAACAATGTTGCCAAAACTTCGCATACTACATTTTAACATCGAATTCTCTTTTCGTCTTTTTTTTTTTTTTTTTTTTTTTTATTTCTTTTTTTTTTTTTCTTTTCTATATGGTGTGCTAATAAGGAATAATACATTACTTTATTGTTTAGTTGTGCTTTTGTTCGTTTATATTTACTTGCAGGGAAGTTTTAAAAGTATAAATTTGGATTTTAGAATGAATGAAATGAAATAATCGGGATTATTACGATGTTTTAAGGAAAAGCGAAATATAAGTTCATTGTATACAATAAATAAAACAATTATAAATTTAAAAAGGTAACAAATTACCTTACGTATGAAATGTATAACAACTTTTTTTTGCAGAGCCAACTGCAGCACAATAAATCGTCATATTTGAAGATTTTTGAATTTAAATTTCCAGCATCGGTTTTCTTCCATTGAAATAACAAGAAGAAACGGAAGTTGAAAGTACTCTCTTTCTCTCTCTCGATTCTCCCTACAGTCGCGTGGTCTTATAACGTAGTCAAAAATTATTGTGATGTGCGCATTACATTATATTTCACCTCTATGGTTTGTATGCAGAAACAATCGAAAAGGTAGGAACAAAAGAAATTATCTCACTGTTAGCTTTCTTAGTCAAGATGGGTGGGTATTTAAATAGTTTTAGTTTACATTTAATTTTATATTAATTATTTTGTATATCATTATATTTTTTGTAATTCATGAGAATAAACAATTAGGGACGGGGCTTAATATCAAAGCACTTTTAGACAGAGGCACATATCTTAACCAACAAATTTACCGCATTTCTCAAAATTTTTGCTACTTTCGGTTGGAGTTCTTCAACATGTTGTCATGTTCAACCTGCGGAGAGACATATATTTTACTACTCTCGCACATGCACTGATAAAAATTATTTAATAATATAAACCATCATATCCTACAAAGTTATCATAATGCAATTATTTGATGTATAATATTTAATACTTTTCAAGCATCGTAAATTTTAATTAAAATTATTAAAAGTTATAGTAAAAAACATGCGGTGAAAAAATAATTTTAAAAAAATAATAAATACAGAGAATTCCAAAAAATTTACCGACAAATTAAGAAGGGTGATAAAAGGCATCAAGAGGATAAAATCAAAGTGCAGAATATGAAGTGACAAACAACGTTTAGACAGTGAAAATCACGAAAAACGAATGAAGGTTTTGAATCTAGCGAAGGCAAAAGGTAGAAATTACTTGAGGTTTGTTCGAACTAAATCAGCTAAATGGCACCCCTGCACATTATGCTTTTCAGGCACATCATCAAAATGTGGCGTACCAAAGGAAGTTGATTGATTGAACCCGTGAAAAACGTTGCATGGCCTCCATGTTCGCCGAATCTCAATCCATATTACTTTTTTCTGTAGGGTAACCTTAAAACACTAGTTATGAGACGTCTGTGGGCACACCGGAAAATCTTAGATTCCGAATTGTCGCTGCTTCAGCAGACACCAAAAGCGAACCTCGTAAGCGTCTGGTAATCGTGGTTACGTCTTTGTAGACTTGTTCAATGACGTAATCGAGCGCCACTTCGAACAACTTTTGTAATACTAAATCAAATAAATCTTTTTACAGTTAGCTAGTTCATTGTACCTTTTATAGTTGTCCAGTGTGTCATCGAAACCGGCATGCGTTTTTTGCTATTTTCTTCCTCTGCACGTGTATTTTAACACTGCTCTGAATTTGTTGGACGAATTTTAGAACACTTAATGAATAAACTAATATAAATAAAAATTTTATGAAAATAAAACTATTTGTTTGTATTTTTCTCTCTTTTTTTTTTTTCTTTTTTAAATAACCTTTACCGTCAGATATATGAAAGTTTTAGATTGCATTAGTTATCAATGACCTTAAGCTAGAATTCATTTAATACATTTGATACATTTTGGCGTTGTTTTTCTAGAAACGTAGAAAATACAAGTCGAAATATATTTATAAAAATATGGAATGAAACTGAAAAAACGTAATATTGAAAATGTTGAGAAGTTCAATTTATATAATACGTGCAAACAACAGATTAAGATATATTTCAGAATGTGTTCTTAGAGAAAGAAAGATCAAGCTTGCGCAAAACATGAACTTTGCTGAAACTATTACCAGTTATTAAACCTAAAAGGTTAACTTCAAATCGCTTTTTCACCTTATATTATTTATTTTTAGTTCAGATCTCTTTAAAGACAACATCCAGGTAAATTCCGAATATATATCTGTGGTATTATTGTTTTATATAATACCAAACAAAATCGCGGTATCTTCGGGATTTCTACGAGGGGAGAAAATGATTACTTTAACGGTTGAATTTATTCTAAATGGCTAGAGAGAAAATTCTTATGTCTAAACAATTATAGCAAGTTGTGAAATTTTGGTGTGCAAAATGCAAAAAAAAAAAAAAAAAGGAAAGAAAAAAAAAAAGCATTAATATCAATTGATTTTTCTACATTTTTTTTAGCAACTTTTCTACTTATTTTAATTTATTTAAACTTCTAGCCCCCTTTCCTCTATCAAACACCCTCGAATAAGAAAAATATTTAGTAACAATTCCGACTAAAAGCGCTAGTTCCCGATGCTCTCGCGAGAAAGTATGGAAGTATGTACGAGAGCTTCGTGATCTCTTCCCCAAACCCGCTTTTCGCCAAAATTGTTTCTAAATATTATTGTTTATGGAGGTTTTTGAATAAAAAAGGACAAGGGAGACTAAGATCTTTTTTTTTTTTTAATTTTTTTATATACAATTTCAGGAGGAATATACCCCAAAATCTCTATTCTTATTAAATTTATCCCCTGGCATCCTGAGCTTCTCCATCTCACCCGCTTCTAATCAAAATCGTAACTAAATATTTTTGTTATTAGAGGGAGTCTGTGGGTAGAAAAGAGTGTTAAAACTTACAAAATATAGATGATAAGTTAAAGCATTGCGAATAAAAATAACGCCCTAAAGAAAATTATCGTTTGCAATAATTTATTTCACAAATGAATAGGGGGATATCCCTCCAAAATCTTTTTTATAGCTACAACTGTTAATGAATCAAAATTCTTGAAATCAAATATACATGGCCCCAAAAGTATGGGGTGTGTTTCCATAGAAAAGTATGAATGAGGTGTAAATGAGGGTCTTTTTCAGATGCAGATGGTCACTTTACGTAAATATCAGCTAAAATGGTGTCAAGACTTGTTTCATAATAGAATACGCCGAAGAATACGCCTTTTAATCTTTGAACTAAGACAGTTATAACTTGAAAATGTTTGCTGCTGATTTCTTTCATAGATACTCATACATACGTACACCCCCCCCACATATATATATATATATATATTCAATTATTATTACTGTAAATATTTGTAAATAAACTATTGCAAAAAATAAATAAATGGACGAAATTCATCTCTATAAATTCTTGACATTTTTATACCAAAGTATTATTTCTAATTAAGTCTGAAATAAAGTATTAAATAGGTGTTTTTATAAATAAAAATTTATATTATAATCTATCTAGTCTTGTTATTTCAATAGATTAAAAATTTACAACTCATAAGAATTTAAGCTTTCTTTTTGTTTTGTATTTACAATATATATATATATATATATATATATATATATATATATATATATATATATATATATATATATATATATATATATATATATATATATTTAGATAGATAATAATTTAGATGTCTCTGTTATTTTTACTCCTCATTCATCCATTAAAAATATTTGCTACTTTCATTTTTAATTTTTACTATTCTTACGTGAATAAAAAGGTCTTCTCCCGTTTAGAGAACAAAATGTCTTATCTACATTAGCTTACTACTCTTTTCTTTCAAATTAATTAATTTTTAAGTTTTTTAAAACATTTTCTAAACTTTATTAGAATGAAATATTAAACGTATGAACGTATAATTTAATGTTCAAGTCGAACATGTTTTTAAACCCAATTCTTATTTATTATAATGATTTTTTCTTTTCATAATCTAATGAAGTAAAAATGAATAATTTCCTCAAAAACAAGCAAAAATAGAAAAATTATCAATAAAAAAACATGAAATTGCATTAAAACTCATATTTATATTTTTCTAAAATTCCGTCAGAAAAAACTGCATATCAAGATTCTTTCATTTTATCGTAAAGCTTTTCCCGTTTCATTGATTACTTCTCAGCCAATAGTTATGAATCAAGTCTTTCTACTGCCGCTTGCGAAATCAGAGGCTGTTTTTGATATCATTCTAAAAGCTCAAGCTTCCCATTTTTAAACGCATCCTGTAATATTCCTCAGTGAGTTTTTCCAGTTGATGCAAAACGTAAACGATGTGGAAAACTTTTCTTTCATTTAGAATCTAAACACTTCTATTCTATTTTATTTTCACTCTTGAGTGTCGCAGAGTAGCCTTGTCATTGACGTCACACACGCAGGAGTTTTCTGATGACATCACAAGGCGGATAAGCTCTGTGATTGGTTAGAGGTCACGAGTGCTCGTACATTCATGAGAAAGCGCCATCGTAAGTATAGTAGTAGAGGAAATTCAAGGCTTATCCCCGCTTATTGACATCCAGTATCGAACGGTGAAGTTTTTGACGATAAGACGTGTTTCAAGTTATGCTCTAAGTGGTTTCGTTTTTTGTTGTTTTCAGTTCAACATCTTTCCTTTCGGCCTAAGCTGAAAGATATTATGCCGTCCCGGGACTTTGTAGAGGATCAAAAAATAATGATTCAATCAATTTCTGCTGAAAATGTTGCAGATTCCATGAAAAATTTAACATCGGCTCCTCTTCTATTAGTCGATTGCCGTACACATACAGATTTTGCCGTATCTCACATCAGAGGAGCGATTAATTTAACTTTGCCCGCTTCTATAATCATGTTAAGAAGACTTGCTAATGGTAAAGTCAAAGTGTCCAGTTTGATTGCTAATAATGATTCTAAAGAACAATTTATGAAAGTTTGGAAAGAAGCAACTTTAGTACTATATGAATCCGATTCGGACACAAAATCGCGAGTATTTGAAACTCTTGTTTTACGATTGCAAAACGAAGGATGTAAAGTTGTATCCTTGCAAGGTAAGTTTATTTATAATAATTTGATTTTACTATGATTGTAGAATAATTTGATTAACATTTTATGCTTTTTGTTGTGATTGAATATATTTAAAGTTAAGGGTTATTTATTTATATCAATCACTAAGCATATATAATGTGTTATATGTAATGTGCTAGATGCATTCATGTTTTTAAATGCAAATACAATTGTACTGAAAGATAAGAAAAAAAAGATAGAAATAATAAATTTTTAAAGTATATATATTATTTGTTATTAAATACTAAACTGATAGTATTTAACCGAGATACTCATAGTACTTAATACTAAACTGATAGTGCTTAATCTTAACTTCTTATTTTGATTAAATTAATAATTTACCCCTTAAATACCTTAAAAATTATTGCTATACTTAATAAAGATAATCTAGGAAACAACTGTTTACTTACATCCTATGGAAATTTTTTTATAGATGTTTGCATAAATGTCAATATTTTTTAATGTAATTTTAATATATATAGTTTGATTTATAGTTTTAAGTAACTGATGATAAAATTTATTGTCAACATCCGTGGGTAGGATCTGCGTCATCTTTTCATACTAACTACCCACGCATTAATACACGCGTATTGTAAATTATTAATTTCTTATGCTATGCTAAATCAATATATGGTTGGTTTATAATGTTAAATACAGATATTTTTTCCTAGATAAAAATTTTGAATAAAAAAAAATCGCTACAATCGATAATTTATGGAAATCAAAACATATAGTTCAAACTTTAAAATGAACATTCCTAAACTTAAACCATATGATTTATTTTAATGCTCACCCCAATGTGTTATTTCTCATTCTGCATGCAGATATTAATATAACAAATATGAGAAAATTTCAGTAAGTTGGGAATTTAAGTTTTTAAAATTTTAGAATGATATTGCAGAAATAGTTTTTGATATTAAATAGATGAATTCTATTTGTTTCTTGTTTTTTCCTATTAAGTTTGACTTTGTTTTTGCATTAAACTTCTGATTTAATGAAGTATTTTAACCCAAGAAAAATACAAGGAAAAAATTTTAAGTTTTGCTTCGAAAATCTAAACTGTAGCAACACAAATACGCTATACTATAGAATCATAATTTTAAACTTTTTCCTCCCAACATAATTTTCACACTTATTGCATCGAATGATAATTTTCGTTAATAAATAATCATTTTATTCAGTTTTTGTAATGAAAACGTTCTAAATATGTGAAAGCGTACTATAAACGAAACTATATTTTAAATATTTACATATTCTATGATATAAATACCACTTTTCCCACAAATCTCACTCTGTCACATAGCTTACAGGATTTATTGTTTCCTCCATTTAATTTTCTATATTAAAAAAAAAAAAAAAGACTTAGCATTAAAGAGATTAAAATTGAAGTGCTTTGAAACAGCTATAATAAAAGGGTTTTGTTTAAACTTTATTTCTTTAATTTATTGTTAAGTTATACATTATGTACGCAATTTTAATACATGATCTAAGCAAAAGCCTTATTGAAAAAATATATATATATTAAAATAAAACGTCCCCTTCCCAATATTGCTTTTACTTGTTCCAACAAGCACGTGTTTCCTGCTGCCCTCCTCCCTTTTTAAGAATTGTATTATAACAGGATGTATTTCAGGTATTCCCTTTGGGTCAAAATGAAATAGGCAGGAAGTTGGTGAAGCCCTGGAGGAAGAAGCAGGGGATGTAAAAAGTTATAATGATGTGGGATCTCACTTCCACCCAACCCCACCTATTTTTTGCCCTTCAGCTTCAAAGACCAGGGATTTAAAGTTTAAAAAGAAATCGTCATTAGTTTTGAAACATTATTTTAAAGTTTAGAAAACGTGGTATATTTTTTTGAACGGGCAGTAATTATTGTAAGAAAGGGACTTACAAAAATATAGCAATGGAAGATTAATCGATTAAAAAGGTTTTGATTTTTTACTTCTTTGATGAATTATATACTGAATAATATAAGACCTCACCCACCCGTTTATTCTGTGACGTAAATAGCGCCCCCGCGTTGCGTGGGAGTATTGGTGTTTTCAGGGGCGCTATAGATCAGAGCAAGAAGATAAAATTTCTTATATTAGATAAATTTCTTATATCGATATAACTGAACTTAAATAGATACTGGTACATTTTGTTTAAATTTGGAGTTACAGTTTATGTGATTTAAACAAATTTTGAAATTATGGTACTGAAATAAATTCTTTCTTTGCGATACGATTCTCTCTCTCTATATATATAAGAGAGGAATTTTTTGACATACAACTCTTATACTCAGAAAATTAGTTTTACGAATAAATAATTTTTTTCATCGATACTAATCTTGATTTCCTTTAATTAGCTTTTTAAAAACCGTTAAAATGAATTCCATACCTCATATCAGAAAAATGAAGTTGTTTTATTTATTTATTTTTCTCTTATAAAATTCTTGAATATCTCTATCACTTTGCAGTTATTGTTAAAGAATCTTTTTTTTATCAAGGTGAGGCAGCTTTTCTAACTTGTAATTTCCTGCTTGCATCGTATTTAATTAACGTTATTATTCAGTACGTAGTTTCTTATCTAACTTCATGAGTTTATACTGGGTAAACATTGTTTGTTTTTACTAAATTATCCGTTCTGATATCTGAGCTGAAAGGAAGGGGGGGAAGCCCTTTTTAAATGCTTGCTAAAAAGAAAAACCGCCCTGGTGCTTGCAAAAACTATCTATTTTCTATTCAAGACAGTGTCAGGATTTTTTTTCTACTGAGATCTACGAACTATATAGTGGTACTTCCTGCCTTTGCTTATCTGTGGCGCGATGTTTTCTTTCTTTCTTTTTTTTCCTTTTCTTTTCTTCCCCAAGGTCATAAAGTTGAGAAATGATCACTCTCTTGTTTTTGGCCATGCGTTTCCAGAAATGGAAATTAGTCTAGTCGCTTTGGGAAATGGTAGGCGACGCGCTGGCTGCTAAGTAAACACAGATGGAATATTTGATAACATTAACTTGTATTATTTCCTTTCGTTACTCTGGAATTACATTTAATTCTAATTGTAGTTTTGAACATCTTACATCTCTTATGCATAGGGTTTTAAAATCCATCAGCATTTATTTGTTTGCAAATTATGGAACAAAATAATTGGATAATAATTTTTGAAAAGATTATATGTGATGATGATAAAGTAATATTTTCTATTTCATTTTAGAAAAAGTAAACACAAAATCACTAATCAACCTCTAAATGACAATTTTTCGATGAAGGCTCGCTTATCAACAAATGGACGTGAAAACTACAATTAAAATAGTACATAATAGAAAAGCAGCGTTGCTGTGTTAATTGGAAATAAAAAAAATTAAAAAAGGAATTTATCCAAGTTGTGTTGCTTCGAAGCAATGTTCATCTTTAACAATTTCGATTTAAGTTAAATCAATTCTATATTGATATTTATCTTAATTCTAATAAATAATTATAATTAATACAATATACAAAAAAAAAAAAAAAAATTTCTGTATTTTAAATAACGTATAATGTTACCCTCAAAAGCCGGCATTTTACAGAATGCCTAGGCATGGTATATAATACCGGACGTTTTTAGGTAAAGTTTGAAGTTTGAGAATTATTACATACTTTTCTTAGGCATTGTATATAATACCTAGGCCTTCTATAGATTGATATGCTATTAAGGTGAAGTGATAAAAGATCCTAATAAGACTATTATGTAAATGACGTGAATTCCTCAAAAATACAAATGTTATTTTGATAAAATAATGAGAGTGTCATTAAAAAAAAATTATTCAAAATACGTTACGAAAAATGAAAGTTGAACGAAACAAACTTTTTGCCTTTCTTATTAAGGGAAATCAATTTTCATATAAAAAATAAGAAATTAAAATAAACCTACTTGTTACAACATATTAGGTTTGAATAACATTTTGAATTGAATTTCATTTACAATCGAAACGAATCGGAGATGTATTTCATACTTCGTCGGTTTCTCATTTTACGTTCTACAGAATGCTTAGGAAATGTGTGAAATATGAATCGTTTCATATATTATATATATAATGCAGTCATTATATGCAATGCCTGGGCATTCTATAGAATCCCGGATTTCAAATTTTGTCGGTAACATATCCAATACATTAACTATGCAAGCTAATATGAAAAGTCTGGTTATTAAATCATAATTAAATTAAGTTGTCATTTTTTTTTTTTTTTTTTTTTTTTTTTTTTTTTTTTTTTTTTTTTTTACTATTACAATTTATCTATACAGACAACGATTCCCTCTATTAATCAGGTTTGACTTCACAAATGATTTTTGGCTTCTTTGAAGTATGAATGTAGTGAGAATGCTTTCAAATTTAATATTTTTTTATTTAGGTCTAAAATTTTTAAGTTCTGGATAATCTCTTGCAGTTAAAGCTTTTTTCAATTATTGGTTAAATATAAAAAAGCTTATTGATGCATCAAATTGTTTGAGCAAATTTAATAAACAATAGGGGAGGATCTTGTGGACTACAACTTTTAAGTAAAAGCTTTTTACTATTGATCATTAACATCATTTACATATTGATCATTTCTTTAAACTTGGCATTGCATCAACCCCTCATCCTAAAGAATAAATATTTAGTTAAATGTAAGAATAAAAAGAAAAAGAAGTCTTTTTTTTACTAGGGGAATATCATCAGTTAGTAAAAATAAAAGTTCTGGCAGTCCAACTGATTGAAAGCACTTGTGTGTTTAGTTAAAACCCGCCAATGTGCAAGATATGAACAATATGTTCAAATTATTTGAAGCTTTCAACTACGTTTTTCTTTAGTATTTACACTTCAAATTCAATAAAAAGGAGGATAAGCTTCTTTTGAGTTACGATCTCGGAGGGATTTTTACTATTGTGTTCATTTGCTCATTTTTAATGTCCTTAAAAGCTCATCATAAAAAGCAAATGTTTAGTAAAGTTTTATGATTAACACTATATTGCCTAAGGAAGTCATTTTGCTTTTAATTTCAATTAGAAAAGCAATAATGGCCCAATTTCTTGGAATTCCGTACAACATATAATTTTTTTCTTGTTAATATTTACTAATAACTTGTTATATAACTGTAAATAATATTTAAAAAAATTTAAAAATTAATTTTAAACAAATTGTTATACACATTATTTATTCTTTTACAATCCAGTCATTTTGACTGCTTTTGGGCAATATAGGTATATACTAAGTTTCAATCTTTCTAGTGTTAAAGACAGGACGGTCTCCTTTCAGCTAGATTTACTAACTGTAAGTAAAAGTGAAACAGTTGGTATGCTATGTCAGTCCAATCGGAAATATGTTCAAAACGGAAACAGGTGTATATATACAAAAGCAACAGTTCTGACTGATTGTAGAATCACATGCTCACTGTGGAGGGAGGGGGTGATTGCGCGTAACATACTGTCTGTTATGGGGGAGCATGGCCTATTGTTAAACAATCCCTTATTTTTCTCCCCACATACCTTTTACATCCGCCACTATCGTCTGTTTAGCGAACATTTAGATCCTGTTTCTTTTTTTTTTCTTCTTTTAAAAAAAATATATCAGAAAAAATGTTACATTTAATTTTCTTATCCTGCTGTATAGCTATAGCACAAACGTAAGTGAAGTTATATGGCTTCTTTGGAATCTGTTTTATGGTGTTTATAACTAACTATTTTGGAATCTTGTGAAAATATTTCGTTGAGCTATTTTCTATTTTATTGGTAAATCATTTTGGGTCTCGATTAAAAGTTTAATATTTTTATTCGTTTGGGTTATATTAGCCTTTTAATGATCATAAATAGTTGGAAAGCTGTTTAGTTATTCGTAACGTGTTAAAATATTGAACTTCGGTAATTAGCAATTATTCATAAGTCTCTTTATTTTCATTAATAAACAAACAAAAAAAAAAAGATTTATAAACGAATGATAATTACCTAAAAAAATATCTTTTTCTTTATTCTCAAATCTTCCGTTTCTTTTTCTTCGATTTTATGAAGTCATTTTGAATAACTTGTATTAAAACTGATTCTTACCATAAGTATTTTTTACGATTTTTGAGACAGTAATGATACTTTAAATACATCCCTGTACGAGAATCTGCTAATAGTTTTACGTTAATGCAATCAAAATATAAATTAACACATGTGAAATACTTTGTCCTTAAGAAAAGCACAGTTACATTTTAGTAAATAGTACCTATATTGTGTATTTTTTGACTGAAATACATTCGACGAAAATAAAACACTTATATAAATTAAACGTGGACATATGGGACCGAATAAAAATTGAGAAAATTACTGGAATCATCTTGTAACAAACTTAAGTATAAATTTAAGATTAGTGCTGTTAATTACATTTAAAATATTTTTTTAATTTGCAATTAAATGAATAAATACAAATATGAAGTTTTTTATAATTATAGTTGCAAGAACAAAGTAAATTAATAATTGCTTAATAAACACGTACACTACGCTGCAACAAATATTGATGCAAATTTCTTATAAAAGCAATATTAACATTCATAAAAAAGGTAAATTCCAAATAATAAAGACATGTTAATGTGGACATGTTGATGGTTCCAAATTTATATGAAAATTTTTTTCACAATATCTATGGATTGAATATTGCCCCACTCCCCAAAGTATTCTATAATATTCTATACAGCAAAGTATTCTATAAGGCTCAAATAATGTCGTACCTAACGCTGAAAGGGGTAAATTTCCAAACTGTTTCTTCTTTTTTTTAACCCCATTTTTGATATAATTTAATGTAAAGCCATCCCTGAGATTATTTTTGTAATCGGATAATACATAAAAGTATTTAGATTTAATATCTTTATCTCTAATATTCACCCATATTTTGATTTCAGGAGGCTTCAACAACTTCAAAGCACTGTATCCAGAATGGTGTGAATCAGAATCATCTGAAGAATCTATACTAGGACTAATGGCTTTAAGAATAAGTTCTGTGATGGACACTCGTCGTTCTGATCCAGATAGTGGAATAGGAGACTGTTCCGTGGGAACTCCGCCGTTTCCCGTAGAAATCTTGCCAAATCTATATTTAGGAAACGCTAGTGATTCCTCAGATTGGTCAGCCCTTGAGAAGTATGGTATCCATTACGTATTGAATGTGACCCCTAACTTGCCAAATACATTTGAAAAAACTGGGTCCGGAATGAAATACATGCAGATCCCAATCCAGGATCATTGGTCGCAAAACTTATCAACGTTTTTTCCTCAAGCTATAAAATTCATAGGTGAGTACTCTTTTTAAACTGATTATTTACGGCTTGTTTTTCAGAAGTCTTAAGA
The DNA here is from genome assembly GCA_949128135.1 of Parasteatoda lunata. Lineage (NCBI taxonomy): Eukaryota > Metazoa > Arthropoda > Arachnida > Araneae > Theridiidae > Parasteatoda > Parasteatoda lunata. Next base: position 48,323,576 of record OX421980.1, read on the forward strand.
AGGAAACTTTTTTGTAAAGTTGATCATTTTCGTTTTGTATTGTTATGGTTTTCAACTTTTTTGTTCATGATAAAATGTAATATTTGAATATCCTTACTTAGCTGTCAACTCATCCGCATTTCGCAGTAGCTTTTTTCATTCATGTCCCATTTTCTTCCTTTCTACTCAGAACCTCAAATCTCAGGCATTTTGAAAATATGCATTAAAATTTTGTAACGTCTTAGAACTACTTATGTATGTACTCATACGTATGAGAAGATAGGTTCTCCTGCCTTGCTCACTAAATAAGAGATCACGTTTTTCTCCTATTTCGGGTTTATTTTTAAACTTAGTGTGTTAAAACTCTGTATTCCACTTGTAAACGAATGTTTGTTTCAATAACTACATAGTTAATTCTTTAAAAAAGGAATTAAAATTGAAAACACGTACACTCTTCTGCGTTCTAAGTCTTTCCTTCTGCAGTTTTGTTGTAAATCTTCTTCATTTTAAAAAATAGGAATTGATTGTTATGTTCTTATTTATTCTGAGAGAAAGTACTCTATATTCGCTAATTAGAAATCAAGAAAATTAAATCCCTAATTGTTTACTTTACAGCAAATAAGACTTATTTTAAGTAAAGCGTAAATGTTTGTTCTTAAATTGAATTAAATTTTTCAAATAGTTAAGATAATTGATTTTATTAGGTTTCCATCTCTTAAATTTATTTCAAACGAAAAAATAAAATAATAATGATACATTCAAAATACACATTTCAAATTAAAGTTAAAAGTTCATTGAAGGTTGACATCGTCGGCATCCAAGCCCCCACAAGTTTTTAGCTTCTTATTTATGTAATTTGTTCATTAGTGCTTAATTCGGCATTCGTAAGGAATCTAGTCTGATATACCAGATCTAAAAGCTTAAACGTGAAAAAGCATTCTGTGTGAGGGGTAAAGTATCATACAGCAGAATTCTAAAATGTCTATTTCATTTATCTAATTAAGTAACCTATGTGTAATATTAAAATGTTGTAAGTTAAAACTTTAAATAAAGTTTATATATTTATTTTCAAATTTTTAAAAGTGTTTCAAAGATTGCGTGTGGTGTTGCGTAGTGCGTTTCTTTTTGTTCTATTCCGCTGCTTTACTAAGTACTTCCCAATAACTTAACGTTCAAGTTTACCGTTTTCGGTGTTCAAAAATAACTTATTTACTTCGTGAAAAGTTTTGGATGGGTTCCTATTTTAAAGGGAAATTGTTCTTTGGCTAATTAGTTAGTATCTTAATGGAAGGCTCTTCACTGGCGTCGATTTTTTTTTCTTTCCCATAGACTGATCTCGTAAGAATGCTAAATAGTATTTATCGTTAGTACGTTACTTTTGACACGAGCATTTTATGCTATCTTTCAGACTACTCTATCTCAGGTATGGTTTGGTGTACAAGCTGTAGTTCTTATCACTCTAAAAGATAACAGTGAAAAACACCCATTCAACCCCTCTTTGTTTAAACTATCAGTAAGATATTGAGCAGACATCTTGACATCTAGAGACTTTGAATCTTAGCCATTAGGAAACCTTTTATCATTGAGTATTAGTCGATATTTAAAGGGAATTATCGTAATTTTTAAGTTCTTTTCTGAGAGTCAACCTCTTAGTGTGATTTTTTTTTTTTTTTCCCCTCCTTCTGAGATTAAGCTACATACCATTTTAATAGTTTTGATTGGGTCTTCATACCAGTCTTCCCCTCACTGCCATCATTCTTGATAATTATAGGGAAAATATCATTTTTTCCCTTTATAATAGAACTCTCCTCCTGACAGTCCTTAATGAGGTCAACTGTTTTCTGGGGCTGTAAGAAAAATTGGTGCTAGATGAATTTGGAGATCAGAGTTTTTATGACGCATTTCATCCATTTATGTAATTCGTGTCTAACTGATATTCATTTCATTGTTAGTGCTACAGTTGATAAACATTTTATAAAGTATTTTTAAATTATTCTTAGATCAACTTTAACAATCCTTTTATAATTTTTCAATTTCATTTAAGCAGATTGAAATTAAGTTTTTTTATTTCAAATGCAAACGTGAATTTTTTTTTATTTATTTATTTATTTATTTATTTATTTATTTTTTTTTTATCATTTTCATTTTTAGAATGGTGTTTTAATTTGTATTTAATTATTTAACGATCATTGATTTGAATATCAGAATTGTGGAATCATCACGCGTGTCCGTCAATTCAATGAAGGAATCGAACCAATAATGACAGGCGGTGCTAATATTAGTCAGATATTTTTAATACAGTTCACTAGCAGTTGCTTCACTTAAGCTGCTGCTGCTTCACTTAATCACTGACAGCTTCTTTGTACGTCGAACACACATTAACACAAAAAAAAAAAATTTTGAAGAAGTAAGAAAACAATATTTAATGCGTTTGTAAAAGCATAAATTTCATCTGCTTCTACTTAAATCAAACACCAGCTTTTAAATCTCCCTTATTTTAAGTATAAATAGTTTTAAATCATAAGGTCACTATTGTATTAGGGAAAGTAATCTCGTTTCGGTGCATTTGATATTTGTTATCAAGATTTTATTTTTAATCAATAATGTATTCACTCTCGTTCGCAACAACCTGTAAATGCCGGATCGAGAAAAAAAATGAATTTGTTTTTAAGACTAACGAATATTAATGAGCCGAAACAACATTACTTTCCGGTCCCCCTAATATTTTTTACTCCGTTTATAACCAGTCGATGACTCTAACTAAGTAATCAGATTTATTCTTTAATATAGTCTTAAGTTTGACCATCTGTTCATAAGTAATCTAGCATTCGTCTCAAATTTTATTTTGCGACAAGTTGTTTTGAAGCTTAAAAAAATGTGTAGACAGTCAAAATACTAGACTTAAAGTCTTAAAACATTTTCTACGTTTAGTTTTCCTTCGATTTTTGTTAGTCTATTGTGAAGAAATGTTAAATGCTTAAGGGTGGGTTATATATTTCGACCCTTTTAAAAAAGTTTTTTTTTTTTTTTTTTTTTTTTGGACTTATTCCTTTTTTAGTAATTCCCTATCGTATTCTTCTTTTTTCTATAACCGTTTTCTCCATTTATAAGTCTAAATAATTTTATTTACACCAAATTTGACTAAAAATTAAACAGCCTGCATATTACTATTGAAGTTGCCTTTGCCATTTAAATGCTGCATTTGTTTTATTCTTTTGTAATTTCTGATGATTAAATTATAAATACCGATTTTATGTAATTTCTTCACAAGTTCGATTCTATTATTATTAAAAAATTATGGATTTATTTATTAAAAAAAAAAAAAAAAAAACATAAGCAAGTTATTACTTTATTGTAGTGTTCCGTTCCAATGCTTTCAAATTATCTTTTTAAAACTATAATTTAAAAATAGCGAGAACTATATTTTTAATCTCTCCGGAGACTGAAAATGCTTTGTTTGCTTTAAAATGTACTTCTTTGAGCACTGCAAAAAATTCTTTCCCCGAAATGTTTATGAAATAATTATCCATAAAATAGGCTGAGATCTCTAATTATATGTTATATTCTATTTATACGTTTAAAAATAATTCTAGGCTTAGTGACATCTCTCCGCTTTATTTGTGATTATTTTGTAAATTTGAAAATGTGATTTATCGTCAATAATTTCTATTGCAGCTTTACATAAACAATTAGTTTATAAATATAAACAAACTGAAACCCAGGCGATAAAAATTACCGAGTTTGTTCATTGTTCACATATATATCATATCATTGTGTAGCAAGAGGTTACATAAAGATTCTATTTTGACTTCAGCTTCTAGCTTTAAACGAAAAATACTCTTTGCATAGAATTTTATAGGCAATAAGTGGTGACAACCGACTGTTTAATATAATGAACCACGGTGTGGAATTCACTTATACCAGTAATAAATAATAAAATAATAGCAGTTATTTATTTTTTATTTTATTTATTTATTTATTTTGGTTTTATATTCAATAGATAAATATCTATTTAAATGAGCGAATGAATCTGAAGAGGTTAAAAAGTGAGTGAAGGGTAAACAACTCATTTTATTCAGAAATTTATTTCTTTTCACTGCAACACCTTTTGTGAGGAACTGACTAAAATTATCCATGAAATCGATGGGTGAAGGAAAATCATTGTTTGTTACTGAGGACCCTAAATCTTAAATAAATGCTGTACTGAACACACAGTTCAGAGATCAAAGGTGAGGTGACTTCATAGGGAACCTTTGGAAGATTTTTACAGTGAGGACGCACCCATTGTGAATAGAACTCTATGGTCAGTTTGACAAGACCCTTTTACCCTGACCACTCCCTCACAATTCAAAGAATTTCTGGCCAGAAAAATCTGAATGGCATCTAGTGAAAGATGCTTACGGCTTTACCACATAACTAATGAATACACACTGTGGAAAAGGAAGGGCGTACAGCATCCGGTTCTGATGTTGCATCCCCTCAAAAGGAGGAAATCCTTTGGAGACGAGGCGTATCCGGTTTGACTGCCAAGGTTGGGTTTCGCCTCATTGCAGCCGGATTGTTATCTTATTAACCACTCAATGAATCTTCTTAAATTTAGAAGTTGTCTTGCTAATTACTCAGCATCTCCGTTTAATTGTGAGCTTCAATTATTTGAGTCACTTTCTTTGGTAGTCACGTTGCAATTACTCTGGGGTTTTTTAATAAATAATCAATATTTACCTTAACATATTTCGAAATTATATCTTTGAACAACTACATAAATTGATCTTCTAATTCAAAGGAAACAGTATTGTTCAATGCGTTGTAATATTTATTTATTTATTTTTTTCTAAAGATGTTTGCTACACAATTACGTTTTCTTTCTGATTCGCCTCATTGCAGCTGGATTGTTATCTTATTAACCACTCGATGAATTTTCTAAAATTGAGAAGTTGTCTTTCTAATTATTGAGCATCTTCATTTAATTGTGAGCTTCGATTATTTGAAGTTTTATAGTCACTTTCTTTAGTAGTCGCGTTGTAATCTCTCTCTCTTTTTTATAAATTGTTCCACTAATTCAAGGAAAAATTTTTTTTTTTTTTTTAAAAATCATAAGATGTTTGCTACATAATTTTGTCTTCTGATTCGCCTCATTGCAGTCAGATTGTTGATTGTTATTTTATTAAACACTCAATGAAATTTCTAAAATTGAGAGGCTGCCTTGCTAATTATTCAGCATCTTCGTTTAATTGTGAGCTTCGATTATCTGAAGTTTTTTTAATCACTTTCTTTAGTAATTGCGTTAAAATCTTAATATCTTTTCTTTTTTAATGAATAATCAATATTTACCTTAATATATTTCGAAATTATGTCATTAAACAGTTTCATAAATCGAATTTCTAATTCAAAGAAAAAGTATTGTTCGAGGTAACAAATTATTATTATTATTTTTTAAAAAAATCGTTTGTTACACAATAAAGTTTATTCCTCGGATTGAATTTTTTAAATAAGTTAAACTACTAAAACTGTTAAAGTTTTTACTTCGTAAACTGCTTTTAATAACCATTTTAAATTTTGAAAATTGGAAAGATAAAGTAAATAAAATCTCCTTAAACGAGTGAACGATGATCACACTGCTTGTGACTTTTCTTACAAAATTTTTTGATTAAAATTTTCTGAGATACAAAAGATAAATGTGACAAAAATTGAATTATTTCTTCCTTACACGCTCTCCAAACACCTTGTTATCACTGTTGTGTTATTTTTAAATTATCCACGAAACTCCATCCTTTCCTTAAATGTGTTGTAGCGACCAATGATCAATTAACAGAATTTCATATTTTTTTCTCTTTTCCATTTTTTTCTTTCCAACTACGACTCCTTGATTTTATATATATATTTAATCGGAAATGCTTACTAAAGCAATATGTTAAGAAGAATTAGTATTTAATTTATATTTTCTGAGTTTAGTTTTTTTTTTTTTTTTTTTTAATAATAATATTAATTTAAGTTACACTATTTTACGGTATAAGCGGGTTATCTTATTCATTTTCATTTAGTTTGACGTGGAGTCGCGTTTGGTTCTTAAACTTTACATATATTCAAGTATTTTATAATTCTCTAAGAATTAATACTTTGTGTATTTGCAAACATTATTTAGACTGACACTTCCAAACCTTCTGACACTTCGTCCAAACTTCCCAACCTTCTTCCTAATTGATATTGTAACTACTGAAAAGTCTTCATTTGTGAGCATATTTTAATATAAAAATGTTGTTTCGTTTGTCTAAAGTGTGAATTTTCTGCAATTTACGCATAGTTAAAAAGGCTTGAAAAATAAATTATTCGTCTTTCACAAATTGAATTTTATACAATAAAGTTGAAGCTCTCCTGAATTAAGTTTCAGATTCATTCCATTCAGTTTAGATATTTTTTCTTAAGTTTTAAAGGCAGTGTTCAGTAAAATTTCAAAAAACTGAACTCAATAAAATGTACTAAAAAGATATCGAATGTTGAATATAAAGTATTTAAAAAGTAGAAGTTTTCCTAAATCTCGGTTTATTGTTTATAGCTTGAGTTTTAATTTTTTTTTTTTTTTTTTTCTGCAAACAATTTTTTCTTATTTTTTTCCCCCTTGATTACATTTTCGTTTTAATGCTAGTTATATTATACTGACTAAATTTTAAGAAGTTCATGAAAAATTTTTATTTTTTAAATCTCAAATAAACTTAAAAACTTCAAACATTGTAAAAAAAAAAAAAAAAATAATTAAAAAGAACAGCAAGGCGGTAAAGTAACATCAAGAAAGCAGTAAAATATTTTCTTTTAAGAAGTGCCGTGGTTTAACACAAAAAGTAAGAATAAAAAAACCAGAAAAATATTATATGATCGTAAATATTGTTAATATTTTAATAGTTCACAGAATATCGCTTAGGTTAGCAGGTGTCTCTTTCATAATTTTACGACAGCACGGGGAAAAAATCGTATCATAAATCGAGGAAAATTTTACTCTAAAGTACATATAACATATACTTTATATGTTTTCACAGGGTAAGATATTTTGGAAAACATAAGATTTTTTTTTTAATTTTATTTACTTTTTTAAAAAAAATCAATGCTTTTCTATCCTGTAAGAATTCTTAACATTAAACGCATATTATATAAGGAAGGACTCCTTTTTAGCCCTGTTGATTTAATTTATATCTATATTTACAGTCAATAAAATTGCAGTTAAAATTTCATCCTACGGATTTTTATTAGCAAAATGTTTTTCTAAAGCCCTTTAAATTCACAGAATCAATTAGTTTTTGTTGCTCATTTTTTTAAACTAGTAGTTTCCAAATAGTAGTTACCATCTTCTTTCTTATTGCCTGAATTATTTTCCTACATTAATGACAATTAAATTACAAGCAGTCAGCTGTCTGTGTCTTCATTCTTAGTACGTGTCTTATACCCTTGATTACGCGGGAAAAGGGATGTTTAAAAGGAAAAGGTTGTTTATTAAAGAGGAAGAGTAGTAAAAAAAGAAAAAAAGTCTGTGGGAAGCTCTTGATAGGTGTTGGCGGATTTCCAGGTGAAAGAAAAAGGGCTTCCGGTTGTTCTGCTGGTCTCATCTCTAAGCCAGCGGACCTTCTCAGCTATGAATGGGAATCGTCAACATTCAAAGGAAAAGAGTGGGCGGCAAGCTTTTAAAATTCTTAACATGAACCCACAACTCGTTTGCAACATGCCTAAAATATGAGATAGTTTTTGTGAATAAGATCATTTGTGGGCTTTTTAGCCTAGATTTGTGGTGGATTTTCCATTGACTTCACGAATTTTTAAAACTCCTTGTGTTTACTCTTGTTTTGCAATCCTTATATCAGTAGTATTTCTGAAAAATCCTACATCAGTGGTACAAGTGAAAACAACTAGAAAGAAAGAAAAAGTTAGAGTAGGATAATAATAAAATAAAGACGTTTATCAGCACATTATCAATTACTACACGGGTAGGCGTTTTTGTACGTTCCATGCTTATGCAACAACGTGCAAAAAGTTCTATATATATATATATATATATTGCGTTTGAACTTATCAGCTTTAGTGCTATGCTTAATTTCTTTATAATACCTTTTAATGCAAGTTACATCGACTAGTGCTAAAGCACCTAAATAAGTAGAACTTAAGATAAAAGTCCATAGGGGGGAAAGAGAAGGACTTCAAACCATTGTTGATATTCTACAAAAACAAAATAAATAAAAATACAATATAATAGTGTAAACTCAAATAATACAGTATTTCGAAAATTAGTTTAGCTCCCAATAATTTTTATTAAAAAAGATTAAAATGTTTTAAAAATTCAATTATGTATTAAAATATTATGCTCTAAACTTTAATTTAATGTAATTTTTATACCATATGTACCAAATTGCAATTGTTTCAGTTTCAACTTTATGTCAGCAGTGATATTCTCGAAATGGACGTCATTTTTTGAATCTTTAATTTAAAAACAATGATTCTGGAAATCGTTTGGAACAATATTCAGGTTTTACTTCTTTTATTTTAAGAAAAATACGTCTTAGCTAAAAGTATCTGAATTTTCCGAAACTGTATTAGAAGGTAATTTTCGACACGTCATTATTTATAAATTTTTTTTTGAAATTCTGTAAATTTTAAAGGAAAAAAAAATTATTCTGTTTAGTTCTGTAGTGGAAAATATTTTTCTTTTTGTTATTGTCGAAGAAAAAAGATAAAAATTTAGTTAACCAACCTTTAAAATTCTATAAAGTTACTTCTTAAATATAATTTTAAAACTTGACTAATTTTGCTAGTACTTTCTTTTCAGAGTCGATAAATATCAGGCAATGTGACGTCATTGATGACTGATTGACATTTAAAAACGTAATCATCATTAGCGCGTTTTGTAAATAAATAATAAACTCTACTACGATATAAGGCGTGACATTTTCTTAACAACTGCAATGGTTTTCACTCGCAAAGGTTAATACTTGTTATAATTTGATTGATAAAACATTGATATTACATACCATTCTGGAATTCGATGATGAATAAAATGCGATAATTTTTTATTTATTTTTTAACCTTTTCATTTGTTATCAAATAGACTGATTCTGGGGAAAAGACAATACTCCAAAAAAGTTTAAAGATTAGATTTCAATCAAGAATTTTTGTTATTCATTTTAATAATTTAAAAATACCCGGACGCTAAATTATAAAATTCTTTAAAAGAATATTTTTTATTACTTAGCATTCGTTCGTGAAAATCGTTTTCTGTTTGTTGCTTTAAATTTTACTATTTTTCAAAAAAAGCTAATAAGTTTTACGAATTAAGGATTTATTCATTCATTTATTTTTTGAATTTATCTTAATAATGAAATCAATTGCTGTATTATTATTTTTTCTTTTTTCTATAAGCGTTTTAACAAAATTGAGAATAAATATTAAACTTAAATCTCAAATCTATCTTCGGTTCATCTCTAACGTGTTGTGTTAAAATTTTAATAAATTCGATTTATTTCTGTTTGTCCCCAGGAACTTTTCTCAATTGAACCTATTTGTTATGAACAAAATTCCGCCCACAGGGCCCAAACTATCTAACCCCTAATCACTTTTCAATATTTATTTTGAAACTGCTAATTTGATTATCTCTTGAAAAGGTTACATCATATGCCTCAAAAGTTATATATAAATAATAAGATTAATAAAATTGAAAGTCTGATGACTGAGGAAACGTAAGGAAAATAATAGGTTCATGAGAAACGTTGCTAGAACGTAAAAAAGGAAGTGAAGATTTTTAGTTTTAGTGTTCCGGAAACTAAATGATACGCTTGATCCGCAAACCTGCAATGACAAATGAGTGATTCTCTTGAAGAGTGACTCAAATTAAAAACAGCATGTTTGGAAAAAAAGTTCTTATGAAGATTCAACCACTGAAGCAATCGAATTTGCAATGTAAAAATGCGAAATTATCAACTCATGGGTGTCCACATGCTCATTACCGATTGAATTTAACCCTTTAACGCAGATGGGACACCAGTGTCCCACGCTCTAATAACAAGAAAATATATATTTTGGTATTTTTTTATTATAAGAAACAGTCTAATAGTTACTAAAAAAATCTGTTAGATTATTAGAGTTATGTTTGTAAACATTAAATCCAAGAAGATAAGTTTTTTTTTTTTTCTTGTTTTGTCATTCATTTTCAAAAATTCATCAATAATTGATTTTGTAAATAAAAGAAATTTCAATGATGAATAACTGTTTCTCTTAGATCTAAATAACAGTAAACGAGTACTAATTAGAAAAATTATTTTTTGGAAGTGAACTATATTTGTAAGATTTTACCTTTAACCCAGAAAAAGACACTGGTGTTTCATGCTGTATTTCTATGCATAAACTATTAAAATGCTAGTTATAATATTTTTCACTTATTTTGACCTAAATTAATACAAAATCAAGAAGAAAGTTTGAAAAATATGTTTATTAAAAATTCTTCGTCAATGTTTAAAATGATGATTTTTTTAAAAAAAAATGGATTCATAGTAGTTTTTAAAACGCTTTGGGCTTCAGAATATTGTACTCCTTCCTTTAGCTTTTACGTTATTTATTTTTATAATTCCATGTTGTGTTTTTTTTGTGGAGGAAAGTTATTTATAAAAAAAAACTGCGTGTGTTTTTGTCTGAATAAAATAATTATTTTAGTCTTAACATTCCGAAAGCGATATAAGGTGAAATTATCATAGAAGTATTTGTAGTACTTTATTGTGCTTCAACTATTATGTATTTATTGCATTTCCTGTTGAAGCTAGCAAATTTGTAATGATGTGCAAATAAAACTTTTATACATTCTTATTGGCAGTTTTGAAACGTTTCTTAACTTAGTAAAACTAATTTTTAAATTCATTTCATTTTACTTATCTCTATAAATTTCACTTGCATTTATGTATTTCAAGATAAATAATATTGTATTTGTTTCTGTTTTTAGATGAAGCTAGGAAAAGGAAGTTGGGAGTTTTAGTTCACTGCTTAGCTGGTATAAGCAGGTCTGTCACAATAACTTTAGCTTACTTGATGCATGAATTGAACATTCCTCTGAATGAAGCTTATGACTTTGTTCAGCGTAGAAAAGCGAATATATCTCCGAATTTAAACTTTCTAGGACAGTTGAAAGACTTTGAAAGGCACCTAAACTTGAATTCCTGCAACTGTCTAAAATCTCCTTGCCATTGTCGAAGTTCACGATTTTCAGTTGGTTCCACTCCTGATTCTGCCATTACTTCAGACATGTGGACATAAAAATAAAAGGATTAGAGAAGAACTGTAATATTGTGCTATGCAACTCATTGAATTTCTTGGCAATTGGATTAGAGTCAAATTGTGTCAAGCTTAAGATGATATGTGTTCCGTCATCAAATCCTGTCTTACAAGTCAGACTATCAAACTAAATGCTCACCTTTGCTAATGTGAGATCCTGCGAGCTTTTGATTAAAATAAATAATTGTGCTTCCTTTCATCCTTGAAAAGTATGATTGAAAGTTACATTAAAATGAATTGATTGTTTTAAAAATATTTAATCAGAAACAAAAATATTTATTTTAGAAAAATGTTATTTTATAGTCTTTTTTTACAATTGATTAAAGTATATATCTGTGTTACTAATACTACGTTGTAGTCAAACGAACTGTTCTAGTCCTACTGCCAATTCAAAGTATACTTTTTGAAAAAGTTCGGACATAAATGTTTTTAATAACTAACATTGTTTGCGATATTATTTTTGTATTAATACTCTATTCATTGAATGTTTGTGAATAAAAAATTTCTATATTTAAATGAAATGAGACTATTGAAAATGCTACATATTCAGATGTTAAGTTGTTGATAAAGAAGTCGCACATTGTACTTGTACTATGTTGAAAAGTCCTAAATATTAGATTTTAACATTCCATGTAGTTATTTTTATTAGTTGAATTATGACGATGAAATGTTTCGAATTTTTCTGTAGAGTTTTAAAATGTTGAAAAAAATTTGATTTGTGCTAAAATAAATATTTTATATAAACTATTATACTTGTATTTCTTTTGATACCTAACTTATTTCTGAACATATAAATGCATAGTATCATCGATGATTAGTTAATATATATATATATATATATATATATATATATATGAGCAATTCTACAAATCAACGCCAATTAGGCGGCCAAAAAAAAAAAAAAAATTTGGGGGTGGGGGCACACTATTTCTACATGAATTTTCTTCTTTTTTACACCCTAAAAAAGCAAGAAAAAATCGTGAACGTGAAATTTTTTCTTTGTGACTCAGATAGAATGGTACAGAATAAATGGCTCAGATAAATCTGAGCCATTTATTCAGATAAAACGAAAAATTTAATAAAAAAAAGTATTTAATTTGTTTATTTTTGAATTTATTTAACTTATGACAAATTTTTTTATATCTTAAGTAAAAAGAAATTTTTAATGCTAAGCTGTTGAACCGTATCTTATACTGCACCACGTAATCTCAACGCACTTGAAGTATTTCTTTAATGTACGTTAAAGTCGAGTTTATTTTTATCGAGCACAACTGTTTTTAAAACATAATTTTTTTTCACTAAAAACTTAGTTTCCAAAGTTAAAAATAAAACATTGTAATTAATCATTGCATTTTATTATTTTTGTTTATTTTATCTTTATGATTATTATGTATTAAAAATATGATATTAATGGTCTTTATTTTCGCATCGAAAATTTTATGATTGATAACGCCTATTTAATGGTTCTTACAATAGAAAATATAATTATGATTAAAAATACATAACACAATACGTCTTGATTTCATTGCCAATTTTCAATCTTTGGAAAAAAAAAGAAACTTAACGGTTTTTAAAATTTCCTTTCCAAATAATTTTTGTCCCGCAGTGGACTGATCGTTAAGACACGGTTCCCAGCAGATCACCGAAGTCAAGCATCACTGGCTGCGGTCAGTGTGCGGGTGGGTGACCACTTGGATCAGTCTGCGTAGGGACCGAGGGTGTGCGGTATTGGTCCTCGTTAAACTGTTCTACCGTAAAGTGCTCGACTTCGCGTGCAGGTCGTTGGGCTACCGAAGCAGGGGTGCCATCCTCTCTGCAGAGGATCAAAATTGTGATGGCATGTCTTCGGATCATCCTCAGGGATGTTTCCCAGACCGTCGCCAATAGCCCATTGTGCAGCTCTAGTGCGACGTAAATTAACTACAACTACAAATAATTATTATTTTTTTTTTTTTTTTTTCAAATTTTTTCTCTTCCTATAGCAACTCCTCTTAAAAGCAAAATATCAAGCATGTGCTTTTTTCGGGGAAGTGAACCCTGGACTTGGGGTAAAAAAGATGGAGATCGTTCTGTTTATCTGGGAGAGAAAGAGTTGAGAATATTTTTGGTCTGGTGTCAATGAAATTGGAGAATTAGAAACAATTTGGAAATAATGAAAAAGTATGAAGATATTGGTTCTGTCATTGTTATAAAAATAAGGAGAATGATGTGGTTGAGTCATAGTCAGTGGATAAGTACAAACAAAAAATATGAAATAGGTCTTCGTTTCAAAACCTGCTGGCTCCAGGTTACATGGAAAACCAAGACGAAGATAAAGGGTGTGAAAGAGGTTTTGAAAAAGTTAAAATTCAGAAACAGTATGTTTAAGGCCTAGAACCGTGAAGAATAGAAAGCTGTCCCGAGGCAGACTCAAGTAGTCAAAAGACTTTTAGGCCAATTAGTACAGAGGCTGTAGGTATCGGTAAAAATATAATAAGTTGTGGAAATATTTTGGTGAAAAACTGTATGTGGTTGTGTTTTAAACTGTCTGAATATTTTTATTATTGTAAAAAAGGATATCTAAATTCTATAACTCATTATTTAAATCGTATATTTTAAAAGAAGTTTGGCACAGCTTGCAGGTTCTGCTCATAAATAAGCGTAGCGTGGGGGGGGGCACCTTTTTTTTTTTAGAAAACTGTGCGTTGTTCCATGCATACATTTATACATAAATAGACATACATACAAAGAATAAAATTTGCACATATTCAGAAAACTTAAAATAAACAAACAGTTTTTTAAAAGCAAAGAGCGTGCTCCCCCTTTACGCTACGCCTATAGCTCTCGGCCCTCAGCATCTGTACTTTCCAAACCTGGGGTCTCTGTGGGCCAGAAGACCATGATCTTTGGCCAAAAGTCGTAATTAAATTATCAACTAAAATATATGTAGACAATTTTAATATAGCCCAAATTAAGTATTCATAACCATTCCAAACATTATAATTTACTTTTTGGACCGACAAGAGTACAATGTAGTGAAAAATATGTTAAAAAAAATTTTGTTTTAATGTAAGTTTTACATTTATATTTCATAAATATATATAGGAATTTCACCTTACTGTTACATTTTTATCTGAGTAAGTCTGAAATTATAGTACAATTTTTCAATTTGTTGGATTAGTTAATACTCTTGACAAACTTATAGTTTATATCTTATTATTTGATATTTTACAATGTTTGAATGACTTTCGAAACTTCCAAAAAGTTCCAGGAGGTAATTAGCTAAACTTTTTTTTGTACTCTTCTTTGACGTTTCTTCTTTCGAAAAAACCTGCCCCATTTTGCCCATATTGCAAAGGGGAACTAAGTATACCGAAAAACAAAAAAAAATTTTTTCTTCATGTTTTCGCGTTATTTTGTAATTAATTCGCGTTATTTTGTAATATTACTTCGGAAATACTTCTTTTCATCTTACTTCTTTTCATACTTCTTTCAATTACTTCTTTTCAATTACTTCTTTTCATTTTTAATATAAAATTATGAAAATTATTATATTTTCATTGCTGTATTTAATTATTTAAACGTACTATATTTTATTTATTTATTTTTTTTTTGCTCGCCCTATTTCAACCACCATTTATTTATTTATTTATTATTATTTTTTTTTTTTGTGGGTATTTTTAGTGTATTTCAAAATTTCAACTATGAATTCAATTTACCTGCACATAAAAACCCCCTAAATTTTGAAACAAATTTGATCGAAATACTAATTTTGGCCACGAAACCTTGGATGCTGGCTCACTGTGTGGCCGAGTGGTATGCCTACTAGACGCTTTTTTGCTTGGATGTAGAGGATTCGAATTCATCGTAACCCTGGATGTCTCTAGAGCTGTCTTTCTATGAAGTGTGTTTTCAGTTCTTCTATTTCAATTTCACAAAGGCTTATAAGCTGTACTTATGTAATTGAGCGCACAAGCCTGCATACGTATGTGTAAATTTCCAAACCTCATCATTAGTAACCCAGTCTTAAGTGGAGCACGCTATCTTCATGTTATCTCTTTATCTGACTTAATGGAATCGCAGTATTTGAGAATGCTCCATTAAGAATCATTTTTACTAAATAATATCACTTATTTCCGATCGCCGTCAAGGGAGAATGAGAACCTGATTGGTGAAATATATTTATTGCAAAAAGCTCATTAATCAGTTTCTCCATTACCTCTGCGGCGATCGGAATTGAGTAAACCGCATTCAGTGTGTAGTTCTCAAACGCATCTTTGAATCCTTTAAGTTCTCAAACTCGCATCTCTGAATTCATATCAAATTATATTTTGCATGAAGTGAAAAGCGATTCTCAATATAGGCTATTTTTCCCCAAGGAAACTAAAGCCTGATTCCTGATTGGCTTCGTTCCACCAATATGGTATTCATTTGCATGCGGAAAAAATCCCTCCGCTCACGTAATGCTTACAAGGCAATGTGTGAATAGGCTTAATATTTTAGGAAGTTTTATTATTGTGATTTGTGTTTAAATTTACGTCTAATTTTTCCATTTATAAGAGTTTTCTGCAATTTATGAATTCCAACAGGTAGTGAGCCCCCCCCCCCCCGAAAAAAAAAGTATATCACAGCATTAATAAAGTATAAGGTTAGTCATGTTTTAAGTGTTATCCCCTATTTGGGCTATATTTCTGTAAAATAGCAAAGTTTGTTAATTTTTAAGTATTATCTTAGCAAGCTTGTGGAATCTTCAAATTCAATAGTTCTTTGTTTCGTTAAAAGTTATATTGAAAGAACGTGTAATATTGAAAACACTACAGTATAATAATAATGAATGGTGCGCTTTTTCAAGCTTAGGCGTAAAAATCAGTCAGAAATAGTTACCCGGAAGTCTTTCGACGAATTTTAACCCGTAGTGCCATCTGCTCTTAGATTTACACGGTCAACCATCCATAGGTGACGGTCTGGAAAACATCCCTGAGAATGATTCGAAGACACGCCATCACAATTCATGAGGCTACTTCTTCAATTTAGACGTAAACTTAAAGGAGAAGGAAATTTTCTCCAGATCCCCGTTACCCATGGTACTGCTCAGTCGACCACAGGACCTTCGATTTCACAGATTTTACGACTTCGTATAGCGCATGTACCCGGTGGGTCTTTTTGAGTCGAAGATTGAATCCCGGCAGCTCCAGTTCGGAATCCAATTTTCTAACTATTGGTCTACCACGGCCCTAAAAGTTTTTTTGAGAATGGTGCCTTAGAGACCATTCACACTACATGCAAAAAATTCACTTATGTAAATTTGGAGTTGTGAATGAGAACATGATTAGTGAAATATATTTACTCTCGAAAATTATTTTAGTCAAGTTCAAGCTGGGATCTCGGAAGTCACATACGCAATTGTTTGCACACGCAGTAAAAATAGCCCTTTAAATTTTTTTGCGCAGCGTTTGGATAAAAAACAAGTCTAGCAGTGAACTGATCGTAAAGACACGGTTCTCTGCAGATCACTGACATCAAGCAACACTGGCGGCGATCAGAGTGCTGGCGGGTGACCACTTGGATCTGTCTGCGTATGGGCCGAAGGTGTACGGTACTGGTCTTCGTTAAATTGTTCAACCTTAAAGTGCTCGACTTCACGTGCAGGTTACCGGGCTACCGAAGCGGGGGTGCCATACCTGCAGAAGAGGATTAAAATTGTGATGGCATGTCTTCGAATCATCCTCAGGGATGTTTCCCTGCCCGTCACCAATGGCCCATTGTGCAGCTCTAGTGCGAAGTAAATGAACTACAACAACAATGGTTAAAAACAATATCTGACTGTGGCCAGTGTGCGGGTGGATGACCACTTGGACCAGTCTGCGTAGGGACCGAGGGTGTGCGGTATTGGTCCTCGTTAAACTGTTCTACCTTAAAGTGCTCGACTTCACGTGCAGGTTGTCGGGCTACCGAAGCGGGGGTGTCATCCCCTCCTGCAGAGGATCAAAATTGTGATGTCATGTCTTCGGATCATCCTCAGCGATGTTTCCCATACCATCGCCAATAGCCCATTGTGCAGCTCTAGTGCGACGTAAATGAACTACAACAACCACAAAAACAATAATTCTCGGCTTAAGTGGTTTAAGCTTTTCTTTATATGCATGAAAAAGTTCTTGTAGAAATGGCAACAAAAGTAGTTTATTTATAAACAAGAGTGCTTGAAAGTATCGCTTTGAAGGTTTTGAAACAAGTATTTAAAAAAAAAAAAAAAAAAAAAAAAAACATATTGCAAGAATACAATTCAAAAGAACTTTGTTTTTGTCATTTATGTAAAGAACGATATTACCTCGTATTAGATTTGTTAATTGACTTTTTAATATGAGCAGTTTGAAGTCTTTAGGTATTTTACGAAGTATTTCGCATGAACTTCGGAAAAGCAATCCTAAAGTGAGTGTAATGTGTAACTTTGTGAAGGTTTATTTAGATGCTTGGACTTGCATGTATTACAGTCTCAATTAAAGAGGTTCTTTATTAAACCAAATCTAGGCCCCTCTTCTATGTTAGTTGCATTTTTATAATACAATAATACATTATTTTTTGCAGATATTCTTGCGTTAAGGGTATAATGCAGCATTTTTTGGGATATATTCGTATCGTGATTTGTCGCAAAACTACAGTCGCCCAGATGCCAAATAGATTAGATTAACTTGCAATTTCTATATTTTATTCATTTATTTATTTTTTTTAAAGAAAACAAAAAAGTACTTTTTCATTGTGCCAGCGCAAGTAATTTCTGCTATTTTATTTATTTATTTATTTGAAAAAAGGCACTTAAAAATAATAATAAAATAATAAAACAGATGAATTTACTTGCACTCAGTAAGTTTGCATTGACGGCTTTATCACCTGCGCAGGTATAATGGAAAAGTACCAAAAAATAATAATAATAAATGAAACCTTAAATATTTACCTGTGGTTGGATATGAATTATACCCTTCAAGCTTCTCACCTTCGACGAAGACATTTTTTTTTATAGTTTTTTGCTGTTGCCCGGAAGTTCTCAAGGCTTTTCGACTATTTTGCTGCAGATCACAATAGATAAATCTTCTCAAAATTAGAATAAGTCTAAGTTAGGGATGAAATGAATATTCTGAGACTATTTGACATTTGGCCCGTTTATGGAATATTTGGTTTGCTAAATATTCAGCCAAGTATTTTTTGACAAAGTTTTTTGGAAATGTTAATAGATTAAATAAAGAATAATTAAAAATAGTATTTTTATTATACATTAGCAGACATAGTTTTTATACATATTTGTTAAGTTTTGAAATTCATGTTCATGCAAATTTATTTTTTCTGGATGAAAAATGAAATTTCAAGAATTAAAACTAGATTATTTCATACTAAACCACATGTTTTATACTGCTGTTTTTTAAAATTATATTCAGGCAAGTCAATTTTTGTGTTCTTTCAATCCGCTTGTTTCAAGAATTGAGAATGTTTTTTATTTATTTATTTTGCTCTTGCTCTTTTTATTATAGTGTGGCATTTTTAAAGAACATTTTATGACAGATTTTATTCTCTTGTCACTTTTTTTCCTGTATGGTTAGACAGATAACTGGTAACAAAAAAGATGTGATTTTCAAAGTTTTTTAAAATGTTGTGTTTTAAAAAATACGAAATTTTTTTTTTCCTATTTCTCTTTTCTCTTTTTTATTTCCTTTTCTTTTTATTAGCATATTTATTATGATACAGCATTCTTTAAAGAGCATTTCTAATGAGCGTTTTTTTTAATCCTCATTTTTTCCTATTGTTTCTACTTAGGTTTTTTAATAAATAAAAAAAAAAAACTTGGGATTTTATCAATGTTTTTATTATAACACAGCGCTTAAAAGGATTTTTATTAGACTTGTTTATTTTTTCTTCACTTGTTTTTTAAACACAGTATTAAGATCTTCTTTCGAAAATTAATATTGATTCTTATTTTCTATGTTTTGTTTTTGTATATAATCCTTTTTTATTAGAATTGTTATGACCGTGCAGCATTTGTAGAAGCATTTCAGATAGACTAAATTTATTTTAATGTTTCATGTATACCTTTCTCGGAAAATAATATTTTTAACATTAAAGTTTTATCTTAAGAAGTATGAGAATTATTTTGCCATTTCTCTTTTTTTCCCCAACTGTACAATATCAGTTTTTTTCCCTAATAGTTATTAGTTTTTATTATGTTAAATATTTCTAATGGATTACTATTATATTTTTTCCCTATACCCCACAGGAATAATATAGCTAAGTTTTGATGAATTTTCAATGATTATTAAATTATTTATATAAAAAAATATTTATTAATGATTTTTTAAGAAAAAATGTTGCTATTAGGCTGCCGAATATTTGGTGTTAGGCCGAATATTCAGTATTCAGTCAAATCACTATTCCTTACATCCCTAGTAGTTTTATTAATATTAGGATTGTCATAATATTGTATGACACAACTAAATTGTATGCAAAAGAGATATTGATTTTGTATAGATAACTATGAATTTTAATTTTTGTATACCTTTAAGATTTTATTCTTGTTTTTTGTCATCCAAAAAATAATTCTCATGTTTTTTTTATGGATATATTTTGTAGCTGTCAATAATATTTTTTAGAATAGTTGTTCTATAAATCAGAATTTTTTTTATGCCAGAAATTAAGAATGATTTCAATCTGGCATTTAAATTTGAAAAATTGGTTTTATTGTTTTCAGAAGTTACATGGATTCTTAATTGTTATAAAGTAAGTTTTTGAAAAAACTATCTTTGTCTAAAATAAAATTGTAGTTTAAATTCAGAAGAATTTGATACAAAAGGCAGTGTTTTCACTACAGCGCGAGACCGTGAGAATCTCGCATATTTGATTCTTTTCACGTATTAAAAAATAATTAGCGCGAGAATTTCGCGTATTCCATACATCAATTTCAAAATTCCCGAATTTCTCACATTTTGGAAAAAGCTTCGCATTACGCCATTCAGAATAAAATCCGTTTAACTTTTCTTCCGGATCTTTCATTATTTTCAACATCTGCCCAATTATCTAGTTTCCCTATTTACCAGTATTGTTCAGAACCTTTTCGAACAACAGAACCCCTTCCATAACACATTTCTCTGCAAGGACGTGTTTACCGTAGGTAAGGTTTCTTCATTTAAGATGTTCAAATTTTTTATGCGCTAATGCAAGATGGACATACCTTGTAAAGGCAAAATTTTCTATGATGATGCAGAAAAAATATTCAATGCTTTAAAAAATAGAAGATGTTAAAAATGTATAATAATTAAAGAAATGATTTTTTTTTTTCAATTCTATTTGTGTTTTTTAATTTTAAGAAATCTCACCCTGTTTTTAAGAAAGGGTGAGAAATTCTCATCCATTTTTTTTTCTATGATGAAAACATTGAAAGGAGTGTCATCTGCTGATTTTTGTTTGTTATGTTTAACAGAAACGATGAACATATTTGTTTTTTAATGCTAAAGAAATTTTTTTATCAACCTAATATTGTTTTATCAACCTAATATAGTTCAAATTATTGAGCTATGTGAAACAGTTCAATAATTTGCACAGTATTAGATGTTTAGTTGGCAAAATTCTCATTCTTTCAGGACAGTAGGATTCATACTGCTCCACCCAGGTAAAGATAGTTATAATAAAAGAAGTTATGGCTAAAGCAAATATTATCCTTAATACGGAAACAATGAAAAATTTTTTTCTTTCAGAAACTTACTAGCTGTTTAATTTCCCCGTATGGTTTATTACATATTCAAACTTCTCATATATAACAGAATCCACTTGTATATAGAAGTGTACAATCTACTAAAAGGAGATAAATTGAAGTTCTAAAAGTTAAGAAAGGTACGAAGGGATTTATAAAATTTCATATAGTAAGACAGATCATTGTTAAAAGACAACTGTTTATGACACAATTTGTGTGTGATTCACTAAATTGAAGAAGAAAAAAAAAAAAAAAAAAACCCACAGAAGAAGCAGGATGTTAATTTTGTAATGTAAGGAATAATATGGCAAAATCTTGTTTATTACTATGCCAAACAATTGTAAGGTCTGTTGAAGTGGAGTTTTTTTTAGTATTTTTATTTCTGCTGACGCCACCAATTTTTAAAATTTTTTTTGCAACTGTTTAAAGCCAGTGAAGGGTGTGAATAATCTCAAATAGAATGTATTACACATGCAATAATAATGTTTTTTTATATGCTTATTTTTAAACTGTAACAAACACGGTATAGTAAGAAATATTTCTGTTACTTTACTAGTTATTTTTATTTGTGTAGTCAATTATAATACAATAATTATTATTTTTTAGATGAAACCAATATCACAGACATCTGCTTATGTCTTTTTAACAAATGAATATCGCTGTCATCAAATAACAGAAAAACGAACTTGCAAAGGTGAAAAAGAGTTGAAAACAATTGCACAAACTTACTTGTGCTATCTTCAATCCACACGTAAAAATAAGGTATGTTTTACAGTTATTCAATACAAATATTTGTAATTATTGAGACTTGTAGTTATTTTTTATTTCATAAATAAGTAGAGTGTAAGCTTTAATGGAATTAGAATTGGCTGTAATGCATCAAATATTAATGACATCTCATTCTGTAACACGATCAAACGATGTACATACATTTAGCATTTAGGCATAAGGCATTGTTCATAAATTGCTTTTTTCCTGTGTAACAAACTTTTTCAGAGTTTTTTTTTTTTTTTCTTTTTTAAAGGGAGAACATGGCAATTTGTATCATGCAAACAAAAATAAAATTTTACTACTAGACTGTCAATCACTTGATTTTTACAATTCTTAGGAATATTTATTAAATATATTTTTGGAATTCTAACATTTTCAGGTGTTTGAAATTTTTCTGCTTTCTGGGATATTTTTATAAATTGCTTTTAAATAAAAGAAGATGAAGATACTTACTTTTGATAATTATTTAAAGGTATTTTTAAATGAATTAACGAACAGTTTTGTCACGGAACTTGTTGTTGTTCTCACATTGAGACTGCACATGCTTTATTTATGTTAACTTGCATTCATCGTTTTCTCCATATCTATCGTTTGCAATAAGTGATCTCTTGTGAAAAGATCAATCATGGTTCTACTGAGGTGTGCAGCTTATTAACTTTTAACCGGTGATTTTGAGTTTGGATCTGGTTAAAAAGCCAGGTTTTCTCACAGTTTTATGAAGAAATGGTGCTACTGACGAAAATTTGCTCTAAGGTGGGTAATTGATAAGAATACTATTTACTTTCTATACTATTTATTTTATTATTGATAAGAATACTATTTACTTTTACTTTTCTATTTACTTTCTAAATGATACTTATCATCAAGCTTTTTTAAACAGTAATTAGTGATTTATTCTTGTATCTACCAGGCTGAATAATAATATGAATGATATTTTTTGCCTTGCATCTGCAATATCAATATATGATGGTTCTCACTCATGTATGTGTTTGTTAAGGATGGAAGGGGTTGAACAACTTAAAACACTTAAGTTAGTGTTCATTATATCTATGTTTGAGCAAGAAGTATTTGTCCCCATTGTGCATAGCATTTATATAATTTTTTTTGCTCTGGAAGATGTAAAATCCTTCCAAGTTTACAAGAGATAGGTGGAACTGTTCAAAGAAGAGCCAATTTCTAGATCAACTAAAGTCTTTTTTTGATAACCTGATAAAGTTACCTAATTTTTGAAAAAAAAAAAAAGGGTTCAAAAACAGAAAATATGATTCACACTTTTGTTTACTTATATAAAATTATAAAATGCTTTACTTATTTATGATTCACTTTTGCTTATATTATAATATAAAAATTGCTTATATTGCTTAGAATATAAAAATATTGCTACAATTAACATTTAGTAATTTTTCTGAAATTTGAAATGTTTATATTTTTTATCAGGAGCTATTACATCAGTACCATAGTCATGGAGAACGATCTGTTGAAGAAACTGCTGGAATTGTTGGTTTTAAACTTCCTGAGTCTGGCAAGAACTCTAATTTGGAACAAACATAATTTTGTTGTTAAATTATTAGTTATTGTAATATATATTAATTATTAGTTTTGATGTTAAACATTAATTTGCGTTATTTTTTAAAAATGTACACAATGGATTAACGCATCTTTTCTAGATTAAATAACCATAATAATTTGAAATGAAACTCTTTTTCTTTCTTTTAATGTACCATTATTCTTGGATAATTTAAGGTAAATATGCATTTATATTTTAATAGCTTTCCATTTCTCTCTCCATACATTGTTTTTCAAAACTTCATAACCATCTATAAAGAAGTTTTTAGTGGGTCCATCATAAGAATTGAATTGACTACAAATCTCTGTAGTGCAATCCTCCATTACTGTGTTTCTTCCATAATAGTCAGCACTTTATAAAGTCGCATTTGCAATGTTTTATTAACAACCATTATAACTAGGAATGTATCGGGTACTTAGCAATTACTTGGCCAGATTCTCATTACTCAGTTATTAATAATTTAATAAGTTTTCACTAATTTAATTACCTAGACTGGGTCAGTTTTACCAGGTAATTAGTGTCAGGTAATACACAGTTATGTTTGACACTATTTCGAGTTATACTAATCTTAAAACTAATCATGAAAATAACTGTTGTAATAGCACATCAGGAATCATATTTCCGCTATTAAACATCTCAATTGGAATTCTTGCTTTTTGAAAATTAAACAGTACAATTTTTATTCACTCGATTTGAAAGTCAAATGGCGTGTTTCAAATTCATATATAAGATTTTGAAATGAAATATAACAGTTCGTATTCACATGGTTTAAAAATCAAATATCGCTATTAGATTTCAAGCTGTGTTAAAGTTGAACATCAAAATTCGTTTAATGCAATTTAAAATTAAAAAAATCAGACATCGCATTTCATATTCACACATTTTAAGAATAAAATAACTCAATTCTATTCATGCATTTTAAAAATAAAATATTGCATTGTGTTCTTTTCCATACAGCTCCACTTTTTCCTGTCCTTGGGATTCATTTTTACCCAGAGGGGATTTGAGATTCTATTTTGCTGGGTACCAAGCCATGTTGGTATTCCAGGCAAGGAACTGGCTGACTCAGCTGCACGATCTGCCACATATGTTTTAACTTTGTCCGTCCCGTTCACAGACATGAAACTACATGTTCGAAAAATTGTAAAATCATTATGGCAACAACAATGGGACCTCAAAGTTTTTAATAAACTACATAATATTAAATCTGATTTGGACCATTTCCCAGTACTGCGATTGCGTAGAGCAGATGTAAAACTAACCCGTCTTCGAATTGGTCATACCCGGTTGACACACCTTCATTTGTTGCTAGGAGAACCCCCTCCTCAATGCCAAGGTTGTAGCGTCCCTCTTACAATTCATCATATTTTAATAACGTGTCCATGTTTTAACCAGTATCGTTTACTGTATTTTGGAAGTTCTATTTTATACATGCAGGATTTATTAGATAACATTCATCATCCAAACATTTTTGCGTATTTACGTGCTGTTGGTATTTTTAACTGTATATAAATGTTTTAATACATTTGCAATTTTACTCACTTTTTTCATACATTTTACCTACTTCATGTATCTTATATCGTATCCACACCTTTTAATCTGATTTTATTGATACCTTTTATCTGATTTTGTTCATGCCTTTTACCTGATTTTATTCATCAACTTATACAATTTTATCAGTTATAATTATGCGACAAACTAAGTGTTGCACGCATTATGTCGTTGAACTGTTTTTACCGTATTGTTTGGCGCAGCATGTCCTCTTTCGGACTTCGTGCCACTAAACCCTACATTCAATCCAATCCAATCCATTTTTACCCAATATTTAAATCAAACATCGTAGTTCGTAGTCACGAATTTAAAAAATCTAGTGCCACACTGCATATTCAGGTGATTTCAAAGCGTTGATGAGTAAAAAGAAAATTTTGTTTCTAGCCTTCTTACATGGTTGCCACAGGTGACTAAAATGCAACTATTTTCAGCATGAAGTGACTAAGTAACTTTTTTTTTAGCCTGAAAAGGCTAAACGAGCAACTACTTTCAGGATGAAGACACTATTGGGAGACTTTTCTGTACAGTGATGTTATTTAGCATAAATTGGGTTGGCAACCTGCGGCCCGTGGGAGTTTTGGAGCACACAAAATTTTTTTTTCTTAAAAATAAAAAATTTTGAATTGTAAATTTGAGTAATCACTTTTCAATGGTTATTGCTACGAAATTCCGCATGATTTAAAATGTTTTTTTTTTTTAAATACGATATTAAGATACGCGAATTTTGAATTTGAGTGATCAATTTTTACTATATATATATAAATCTGCTAAATCAATTTCTGATAAAAGGGAAATTCTTTTAGAAAAAGTATGTATTTTTTGAATGAATTCTAGTAATTAAAAGCATTTAATTTTCTGCAAATGTACTAATTTTTTTGATATAAAAATTTACTACTAGAACACAGAATTAAAAGAAAAGTTTATATAAAAATTATTATGTTTGCCACCAACTTGACTAAATGCATTATGGTATATGACAAGTCATTTAGTAAAATTTTAGTCATATTTTTGATGAATTTTTGTTTTTATTTAGACAACTATGTTCATGCTTTAGGCTACTAAAGGCAACTATTTTGTTCATTTTTTTCTGAGGCAACACTGTACTTATAATTCAAAGCATATCTGTAGCATTTAAATGCACAGATAATTATGATTCACACAGATAATTTTAAAAAAAAGTGACCATAATTGTAATATTTTTGTTTTATCGTTTTCCTAAAGCCATTTTGTTTATTACTGAAGAATTACTTTTTTACTACTCTAAGAGTGGTTTTGTGTGTTCATATTTTATAACATATGATTATGAAAATTATTATTTGTAATAATGGATATTTTGCGTGATTTGTAGTATAAGATAATCTATAATATAATTAAATATTAAAAGTTCTTAATATAATTATAAAATTAAGTTCCATTTTGTAAAATATTTAAAAAAGCTGCAGTTTTAATTTTGTAAGAAATTTATTTATTTTTTTCCCTATTTTTGCTTTTTTATTTATTTCAAAATGATTTATTTGATGACTTAGAAATTAAGCCATCAATTGCATGTTAAAAGAGAGAAAAAACAAACAAACTTGAGTGCAACTTGCCTTTATTATTTATTTTAATTACACATCTTATTTATAATTGCTTTCTTTTCCAAATTAAAATTTACTTATTTAACTTGAACTAATAATGTATTTGATTTTCTTCTTATTTTATTCATGATAGTAGTAAAAAGCAGGAAAACAATTCCTTTGTTCTTAAAGCAGTAGTTGAATTAGTAAATGATCTAAAATAAATGTTAAAATAAGGTTAGATCTAAGAAGTTTTGATGTTTTTGTAAATACAAAGCTATGCTTTGTTTTAAGTTATTGTCTTGTACAGTTGTGTTAAGTGATGTAGTTTTTAAGTTGGTTCATTTTAATTATTATTCAAAATGCTATTAAATTGATGAAAGAAACAATTTAATTAGTTCTCTGAAGAGACTATTTAGGCTATTTTTTTATATTTATAGCTACTAAACTATTTTCAAGGATAATTGTAGTGAAAACCCTAGTAAATGCAAAAGGAACCACAAGAAAGAGTCTGAGAAAAAAGTACTAAAAAAGCACCACTTTTTCATTATTACTATGCTTATTTCAAGATCAAATATTTTTAGTCTAAAAATTACAAGAATTTAACAGTTGATTTAAATCCATTATATGCTAATTAATTTTAAAATAAATATTTGATTTACATTTGAAAAAATAATCATATAATGATTTACTTGAATGAATGTTTAAGAAATTATTATAATTTGAGTTAAGGAGATCTCAGGAAAGAAGAAATTAAAAATTAACAGAAGTTTAAAAAAGAAGGGGAGCATAGCTCAACAGAATACACTAAGCTTGGAAGAATTTATTGTGTTTCCTTAATTTTTCAAATGACATTCAAATCAGGATCGAAAAATTTGAATCAGTGTTAAAATCCATATAATTTTTAAAAGAATCAATGTTATCTAATTTATGCCTATTATCAGATTGAACCTTTAAATCTTTCTGCTGTCATTCCCAGGGAAGGATTGCGACAAAGTCTTTTTCTTTTTAATACCGCCAGATGGCGTTCTTTTTAAATTTTTTATGTATTTGTCAGCTTAATGTCAATAAACTTTATTTTCTGTCTGAAACTCGATCTCCACGAACCACAGTTAGTAGCAGAGCTGTGGCTTTGAAATTATGACGCAGTAAAAGTGAAAAGTTTTACTTTAAGTTTTGCTGTGATTTACATCGTATAGATTCCAAGATGCAATAATAAAAGCAGTTTGGGATCAGGAAATAATCCATGAGAAATGGAAAATGAGTCTGACCTGTGTAATACACAAGAAAGGCGATCTACTTGAATGCTCTAACTATAGAGGTATTAGCTTGCTTTGTACAAGCTATAAAGTATTTTCAAATATATTATACAACAGACTCTCTCCATTTGTGGAAAAACTGGTTGTAGACTATCAAGGTGGATTTAGGAAAGGAAGATCCACTACTGAGCAAATATTTAACATTCAGCAGATTTCTGGAGAAGACTTAAGAAATTTGAAATAGATACACACCATCTTTTAATTAATTTTAAAGCTGCCTACAATAGCATCAATAGAAAAGCACTCATTGCAGCCTTGAGCGAGTTTAAAGTGCCTAAAAAGTTATCTAGGCTGATATGCCTGACACTAAATGAAACCAAAACTAGGGTCAAAATGCAGAATAATCTGTCAAGCCCAATGGTAATAAATAATGGTGTGTGATAGGGGGATGTATTGGCATGCCTACTCTTCAATTTAGTATTAGAAAAAGTAATAAGAGATTCCAAAATTAAAATAAAGGGAAATATTTTTAATAAATCTGTTCAGCTGTTGGCCTTTGCTGATGGCATAGACATTATTGCTGGAACACCTATAGCACTAAAACAGGCTTTTATTTCTTTTGAGTCAAGATGGACCTGAGAATAAACAAGAGCAAAACTAAATATTTGCCATGTACTAAAACAAGCTTCAATAACACCCATTTAGAAATTGAACAATATAAGTTTAAAGTTGTTGACAATTTCGTTTACTTGGGTTCTGTAATCAACAACAGGAACAATATTACAATGGAAATTCAAAGAATTACTATAGCCAATTAATGTTTTTTAATGGAATTCGAAAATACATAAAATCTAATGTAATTCATAGAAAAACAAAAGTTTTATTATATAAATCTCTTTTAAGATCAATTTTAACATATGCTTGTGAAACCTGGACCATATCTTGTACGGATGAGGCTATGTTGGGTACCTTTGAGAGAAAGGTCTTAAGAAGTATTTTTGGAGGAATTCAAAAAAGATGTGTGGTTTAGAAGATCAAATCTAGAGCTTTATCACTCATTTAATGAACCTAACATTATTAACTTTATTGAAAGACAAAGAATAAAATTAGCAGGCCACGTTATCAGAATGGACGAAAACTGTACCACAAAAAGAGTTTTCAATGCCAGACCAGTTGGCACACGAAAAAGAGGCAGGCCGAATTTGAGAAGGATAGATGGCCTAGAAAATAACATTTTGGTTTTAAAAACTGGAAAACACTAGCAGGAAAAATGCTAGCCTGGAAAAAACTTCTTGAGAAGGCCAAGGCCCACCCTGGGCTGTCGAGCCATTTATGATGAAGAGATTCTAAGATGAATAGGTATCTGCCGAGTATTCCATTGCCTAACAGTGAAAACTATCATCAGTGGTGTATTAAAATTAAAGCTTTGTTAACTATTAAAAAAATAACAAATCTTATCGAAGAAACCCCCCTTTGATGCAAAATTACGAGAGCAATGGACACTGAAAGATGAGGCTGTGGCATATATGCAACTTTCACTTTCTGACAACAAAGGTCTTCAGTTCTCAAAAGAAACAAGTGCTAAAATTCTATGTGAGAAAAGTCAAACCACGTTTACTGGTGGTCGCAAAATTGATGCAAGTAATGAAGTAAAAAATCTCGAAATGAAAGAAAATGAAAATGTTTCAAATTAAATCGCACGATAACGCAGGCTTCAAACGAAACACTCATTGCTGGGACCTGAAATTTCAGAAAGTGAACTTGTTTTTATGCTGTTAGAGGATTAAATGTGAAGTTTTCAAAAATAAGAGAAATTCTAAGAGAGGAAAAAAACAGCGTATCAAAATTAAGAAATGGTTTTTCTAGAAGAGAAGCATTCAGAGTAAATCATAAATATGAAAATAGAAGCATTAAGAAATGTTTCATGTGCCATAAACGAATCATATAGCTTAAGACTGCTATTTCTGAAACAAGAATGATGGAAATCAAAAACCAACATCTCATAGGAAAAAAATTTTCAAACTATAAATCGGGGATGAACAAAGCAAAAAACAATAATGCTCACTGTGCATTTGAAAATCAAGCTAAACATTCTAGTGACAATTTCTCGCTTACAGCTGAACAAGAACATCACGTAAATTCTAGTGCTACAGATAAAAACAAAACAGTTTTCAGTCTGGATTCTGGTGCCACTTCACGTATGGTAAAAGATTTAAAACTTTTTGAAAACATAAATCATGTTAAAGGAAAAATACATTTGGCAGGTAAGATTGCAAATTAAATTTTTAAAGATATTGTTGTAAAAGCTACAACTGTTCACAATTCTATAAAAAATCTAACAATATTATGTAATACATGCACCAGATTTACAAAAGAATTTAATTTCAGTATCTAAATTAATTGATGGAGGTTATAAAGTTGAATCTATTGGTAATGATATTTTGATTTTAAGTCATGACAATCACATTGTTTTAAAAGCTGTAAAAGTAAAAATTCGTTTTGAAATTTTAATGGAACCGTGTAATAAAATTTAACCTTAATTTTTTGATCATAATGATGTACGCAATTGTGAGTTAGAATGTAATGAAGTAAGTAATTTGGATTCTTAAAATATTTGGCATACCTTGTTATTTAAATTCACAATAAATGGTTAAAATGACATTTGGTATAAATTAAGATTTTGAAAATTATTATTGTGACATGAGTAAAAAAGTAACCCATAAGAGTCATCCAACAATTAATATTGCACAAAGTAATTCTATATTAGAATTAATTCACGCTGACCTAGAAGGCCCAACAAATTGTGATTCATTGGGCAATTCAAGTTATTTTTTAGTTCTAGTGGATGATTTTTCTGGGATGTACTTTTCTTATTTTTCGAAGAATAAAAATGAAGTACTATTTGTTAAGTTAAAGAAAGGTATAAAAATACAATGGATAAAAAATCAAAATATTCAGAACTGACAACTGGTTAAAATTTGTTAATAACGAGATTGATAGTTTTCTAGAAAAATACGGGATCATACACGAAATAACAGTACCATATAATCCTTTATCGAATGGACATGCTGAGCCAGCCAGAAGAGTATTAGTAGAAAGGGCTAGGATTGGGCTGAAACGATACATTTTAGCATTAGCATTTTTAATCTTACACTGCGCCGTTTATTTAAAAAATAATTTTACATTAATCAGTGGTATAAAGTGGTGAATAAGAAAAAAAAAAAAAAAAAAATGGAAAAATCAAAGTAGCACAATGTTCCATGCTTAGTGACCTCAGCCTTAACAAGACACCGCCCTTCTTCAGCCAGTACTTTATTTTTTTTTAATAACGGCAGGCACTGAAGTTTCGTTCTTCACCATAGAAGATGCCGGAAGTGTTGCTCATTTATCGTTACCCAGGGGGCACCTGTGAACTAAAGTCACAGCGGCGAGCAACGTTGCCCATGCCACAAACCCGTTCATAGGGTGGGCCACATTCACGCATCAGAAGACAACACAGAGAGAGATCCATGCCCAGAGCGGGTTTCGAACCTGCAGCAATTGGCTTCGCAGTCAGACACGCTAACTACTCATCCATCTGGCCGGCAGTACTTTATTTATAAATTGCACAATTTTTAATTGCTTTAAATTATAAGTTTCTGTGATTTTGTTTATTCTCTGATTTGTTATGAATTTTCAGATGTTTTGTGACATAGTTCATATTTCATTTTTTCCCCCCTAGTGTTACACAATTTGTAGCTAAATCAGATTGTATTTAACCAAATATTTTTCTAGTGTTTTAATACTTGAACTTATTCTATAATCACCTTATAAAAGAAATATTAAATGTATTTCAATAAATAAAACAATAATTGAAAAAGATAAAAATATTTATTAACTGAAAACAACATATTTAAGACAACCAGATTACATGTGTTCATACAAAAATAAACAACATTTACCTGAGACCATAGATATCACATTTAACAGTTTGTAGTTGGAAAAAAGAATGTACAATTCCTTACAAATGGACATCAAAACAAAAATAGCCACCACATACCACTACAACACAAAACCCACAAATAAAATGAAAAACACATTTAACAGATAAACTGGTACAGATGCATAATTTATTTCTCTAAAACTTTAAATAGACTTTATGACAACACACATTGTAACATGGAATGCATTATGTATTTAAAAATAGGAAGAAAAGAAACACTATAATAAAAATGGAGAAGAAAAAATCTTAATTTCACTTGGGAATATCTAAGCTCCAACAATTGAGATGGAAATGTAAAATATAATTTAAAATCTGTAACAATGTAAAATGAGAATAAATATATAGTTTCGCAATGACCATACATTTTGTGCTCAGCACAAAAAAATATGATATTAAACTGGAATGAACAGCATCTGTAAAATAGAAGACTGATAAACTTAAAAAACGATTTTCAAAAATTCGTTAACTCACAGTTTGCTTATTTAGACAGCTTTAACTTTTCATCAAATGATGGGTTTTTTGAGAATGAATTACAATTTTCATCCAGTTTAGCTCTAGTCATACATTTGTTACTGAATTGGTGATAATAATTTAGTTCAGAAATAAGACAACAAAATATACTTTTCAGATTTGGATTAAAATTCTCATTTTCCAAGGAAATAAATAAAAGTTCATTAAATAAGGTACTTATACTTTAATACTGAAAAAGCATGATATTGTGCCAGATGTCTTAACTCATTATTTGTTGTTAACTAACATCGCTTTTTTTAGAAATGGACTTTTTATTTTAAAATCATGGCTTTAAAAATTTATTTAACAAATATATTAATTTTTTCTTTGTACTGAAGATTTTAAATGGAAAAGAAAATATAACAATCAAAACATAAGTTCTGGTTTTAAACTTTCTAAGATATATTGAAACAGGTCAGATAATAATAAATTAAATAAATACTTTAACAAATAGACATCTTCAGTATTCTATCAATTAAAAGGGATTTTATATTCCTTCATCTTTTTTTCTTAAAAAAAGTTTGAGGAATTTGTATCTCTTTTTTTTCTTCAGTAACAAAAAATTCTAGCAATTACTTATTAGATATTTCAGTCAAAAGTTACACATGAAAGTAACACTTGAAAATATTCTTTTTTACTCTTAACCTAAACTTGTTATAACAAATATCAAGTACACATGAATTTTTTTTTTTTTAAATCTGATTATTAAGATATAGATATAGCAGTTTAGACATTAACATTCACAATGTTAGGTAATTGTTTCATTCTTTTTGGATAATATGTATTGGTAGAAAGAAAATTATAAACTAATTTTTTTAGCTGTAAAATTCTGTTTGGTTAGTTTTTATGGTAAAAAAAAAACTTACATCATGTTAAAAATGCCAAACATTGTTTATGAACATAGTTTCAAGCAAAAAATATTGGAAATTAATCATTAATTTTTTAAATATCGTAACAGATTGCATACATGCAGACATTTGGGCAATAACACAACTATCTAATTTTATCAAGCAATCAAATTTTCCCAACATCCTATGATGTTTTGGTAATTGATGATTAAAGTTAATGGAGCTGCTATTTTTAAAATAGATAATTCAAAAATAAAAGCAGTTGTTTGTTGATATGCATTGACTAACATTCCTATTACTATTTTTAATAAATCACCACATAAATAGCTTGAAAAGCAACATAGCCTTTTCAAGACACAAGTAAACGAAAAAAAAAATTACAAATAAACACAACAGATAAGAATATAAGTAAATAAATATAACAGTATCAAATACGGATGTAAACAGTATTTAGAATGGTATTATTTAACTACAAAAAATTGTTTGAAAAAAGGCAACATGCAACAAAATATCGGAAATAAATATGAATTTCTTATTTTCTTTCATTTTTTAAAGTCACCATTTCATAAATTTCTGTTAATAAAGCGTCTTTATTATATATAATTTTTATACCAGTATGTCCTTAAATTTGGATAATTTTTCAAGCAAAACCTACTTTATGTTTCTTCTCTGCTGGATAGCAAAATAAGAATGAATGAACTAAAACTTTAGGTATTGAACTTTTTTCTCGTCATATAGCTTTGATTACTTTAAAATGCTTGGGTTATGGAATATAGTTTATTCTGGACTAATAACAATATTTAAAAATGATTTGCAATATCCGATGATTGGATAAATGCTTCTACTAAACATAAAGCAACAAGGAAGCTATAGTAAAATCAGAGAAATATTATTTTATAAATGAAATCAGTGCAAAAACGAACTTGCATAAAAAATTATGCTATAAAAGAAAATTATTTTAAATTTTTACAAAAATGAATTTGCTTAGATAACGTCATTATGAAGAAGAATACTTACATACTTAGAAATGACATTTTTGCTATAAAAGTAGTTTTAGAATAGTAGTTAAAGAATATAATTTATTATAGATATCTCTTCAATTATGTTTGTTATTTTACAATAATTGTTGTACTTCTTTTGCCTTCTAAAATGCAAAATATAAATAGGAGCTTCCATTAAACTTCCATTAAAAATAGTTTATAGAGCATAAAATGAGAGATATATGTGAGTGTTTAGTGACTAAATCATTGAAATGCTAGCTAGTGAATTAATAAAACAAAAAATTTAAGAAAGTAGGTGTTAAATCAAAATATATATATATATATATATATGATTAATTATGTTTCAGTATTTTTCATTTTCAAGAGAACTTCGGAAAATAGCTTTTTTGCACGATTAATTTGGAGCATAAAATTTTGATCAAAATGTTAAGGGTAATGTACCTTTACACAATTATAAACAAATAGATTAAAAATTAGAATGTGATTTTAGATAAACAGAAGATAATTTTAAAAGAAAACCAAAATAACTGTGACATTTCAAATAACTCCTAAAAAAAGCTCAAACATACTTAATGAGATGAAAACATGATTGTATGAATTAACAACATGAATAAAAATAAGTGAAAGCTTATTTAACAAAGATGTAAAAAAGAAAAAAATAACACAAGTAAATACAAAAGTTCCTTTACTATAAAAAATTACTCAGCAACTCCTACCAATAACAATTAACAATAGTAATAGAACTATTCTAAATCATAATGAACACTGGTATAAATAAACTATTTCAATGTTTTATTACTTTGACTAAATGCTTGATAAAAATGTATGAAATAATCAATCAGATTGGAATAATACTTTAAACAATTATTAACAAATAACAATAGCATAGAATTGATAATGTGTTTTGTGAATTTAAATGTTTAACGAAACTAAAGAACAATATTTTGAGATATATGGATTACAAAGATGTAGCTAGGAATTCTAAGTTAGTTCATTTTATCAAAAAGAAGGGGAAAAACCCAAGTGGAAATTTCAAAATATACAGTGAACACCATAAATTTAATCACTAGTTTTTAAAATCAGCTGCTTTTTCAAATCTACAAGAACTGAATCATGCAATATCAAATATTTTAATAAAATTGTCACCACTGTTTTATGTAATAAAGCCTTTTTAGAAAAAAAAGTGGATTTGAATAGGCATAAACAATTTTGAATGATTCCATGGCCATATAATATAATCATTCAACTATGAATAAAAGTTTAGTTTACATTTTTACATTAATTTTAAATCAAGTTTGTTAGCCTGCTAGCAACATGCCTGAATGGAACGATTTTAGCGTCAAGCATAAATTTTTAGAGTATTTAAATTTATAATTGACACTAAATGTAATATTGAAAGTTACAAAAACTTCTACAATATCTCAAACAATTTTGAATTTAACATAATGCTAATAAAAAAACAATACACGAGCATGAAGAACCTTCTGTGTGTAGCTCATGTTCTATCAAAATATCAAATGCAAGTTAAAAAGTTAAAATAAAAAATTAACTAAGTAGTTAATTTAGATTTTTTGCATGTTCAAAATTTAAATTTGAAACCTTTATTTTTTCTTCTTAAGTGTAGATATACCGATTTATAAAATCAGCCACATTATAAAAATCAATTGTCCTCAGAATGAATGCGATTTTAATAAACAGTAGGCACTATACACATTGTGAGCTTTTATAACTCAGAAATGAATTAGCATTGTAGCAGTAAATAAGTTAGCAAAATTATAAATGATAAAATTATTCAAAAAATAAATTTTGAGAACTTCCTGAAATAATAATAAAAAGCAAATACATATATATGTTTAAATCAGTTGGGATTTTGGGAGAAAGAAACTAGAGAAAATGGAAGAAACTAAAAATGTTTAGAAATAATACTGTAACAGTAAATTTAAACAAATTAAGTTTTTGACTTTTTATTTAATAACTATTTTTATATTAATTTTAGCTTAGTACAGAAATTTAAAATCCATACTATTTAAGAGTAGGTTCGAGTATTCATACTTGATAGTATTTGATTGTAAAAATTATTATGCTATTGGTAATTGTTAATTCAATATGTTATTTGTAGTATGTGTGTGGTAGGTGCTTTTTTGCCTACATTTGTTTTAACTTCCAAATAAATTTTCTTTCCTTGCTTTTCAGTTTTCACCTACTTAAAAAGGATGAGCTAAATAGCTTGAAAATTAATGTTGTTTAAATTAAATTGCAAATTATAAACTGATCTGATTATATTCCTTTTAGTTAAAAAAAAAAGGAGTTTCTTCTACTTGAGTATAAAGAAAGCTATTTCATCCTGGGTGGTTTTTTCCATTGTGGAAAAACTTACTAAAATCCAGGTAAAAATTATAAATAAAAAAGCAAACACATAGATTTAAATTATGTATGAAAAAATTAGAACATAGTTTTTAGTAATTAAATGGAAACATAATTTCTTGCATGCTTTTTGATGGACAAAAGTGTGAGAAGCCACATTTATATATATTTATGCATTTAGCATAACACCATAATGTTTAGCTGTCAAAGTTAATAAATAGTGTCTAAGAATGAAGAATTACCAAATCCTCTGAACATCTAATTACATCTGTAAATTAAGTTTAGAGGTAGAACTGTTTTGTTAAATTTAAT
This sequence comes from Parasteatoda lunata, assembly GCA_949128135.1. Classification (NCBI taxonomy): domain Eukaryota; kingdom Metazoa; phylum Arthropoda; class Arachnida; order Araneae; family Theridiidae; genus Parasteatoda; species Parasteatoda lunata. Next base: position 48,360,283 of record OX421980.1, read on the forward strand.
AAGTTCAATATAGACCTAAAATAATGGAGATAAATTAGGTGCATTGGTATATTCAGATTGACTTTTTAGTGAAGGAATTAAAAGGACAAGAAAAGTCCATTACAAATTAAAAAGATAAATTTACAAAAACATTTTGCAATGAATTAATAGATAGCTATTAAAATCAACTTAAAAAGTGATGAAGTATTGATATCTTTAACCTTATGAAGCATTAGAATTTCATACCTACAAATGACAACAAATAGCTTGATGTAATCTAGCAACTACTATATTTTTGAACCTTGTGTTTATTTTATAAAAGCTTTATATATTATTCTGGTTAAAAAAAACTTAATTCACAACAATACTTGTGCGTTCTTTTTTAAAAAATTAACATGCATTTTTTAACACTAATTCCAAAAATGCTATTTTCTGAAATATATATACATCAAAATTTACAAAAATAATTAGCTACCTAGAATCTAAATCAAATATAAAACAATATTTGAATCATGCATTAGCTGACTAATATACAATATAGAAGGCACTGAAATTAAAATATTAACAATCACCTTTCTTTAGTACAATAGTTCAGTTAAACTTTAAGTTGGATTTCTAAAGTTAATTTAAAAACACAAAAGGCACAGTACTTGTATTTTTACAATAAATGTGTGCTTCTGCATATATCTATATGCACAATGGAAAAGCTAAAGAAAAGGAGTCAATATAATGAACTAAGTTTTTAATTAATAGTATTTGTGGAAAATGTTTCCTTATTTAGGATATGCACAAAAATAAGTTCCCTTTATTTTAAAATGTCAAACATATTTGATATTTATAAAAATATGGAACTCATTTGAAGCAAATCTCTCTATTGTATGCTACTTAAATAACTATATAAATGGGAAAGTGATTTAATTAAAGTAACAGCTATTTAAACCATTCCTAGAGAAAAAAATTTCTTATTTTTATAGAAACCAAGCTACATATACATAGATATACGTAGAGGCACAAACATACTAAGTATTTTTTATATCAGAAAATGATAAAACATTGAGACTAGATATAAAAAATGTATTGAAAATAGTGAATATTAATAAACAAAACTAATTCAGAAATTAATCTTCCATGCTTAAATTTTTAATTTATTTGAAACCATATTATTTTTAGATGATAAATTCTTATAAACATCATCTGCACAATAACAATGCTACTAAGAGTATTAATGCAATTAGATCAATTTCCTAATTCCAATAACTTTAAACATAACCCATTAACAATTCAACTAAATTATTGTAATAAATTTTTAGATAATTTTAAAATGATTTCAAGCAAATCTAAAAATAAAAATAGAAACATGGAAAACTGTACGACAAAGATTTATACTGGTAATTCAGACAAAAATATTAGTCTCTAATTCCATTAAAAAAAATAAGCCAATAATTACAATTTTAATTATATCAATATAAATAGATACTTTAAATTAAGCCCAAAATACACATAATATAGTTTGAGGCTATAAATACAATAGTGAGTAGACTGCTATTCGAAGAACTATTTTTTAGCTAGACTGATAACTTGTCAGAGCCTTAGGGTTGCCATGAAAATAAGAATTCAAGCTTAGATGGCCAGAGTCTGATGAAAAAAGACATTAGAAAAGTGCTGTTTCACTATTTTGAAAAAGATCTAATATCTCAAGAAATACACATTATATCAAAAATCTGAAAATACACTTTTGAAATAATTCCAATAATATGAATTCAATCATATAAAACTAATCTTGGGAGTGGGGCAACTTCAAAAAAGCAACCCCCATTATTTTATTACTGATATGGATTTTTCAGAAAAAAAGTATCCCAATATGACCGAGAGACTTTTGCATTTTTCATAAGCACTGCAACTACTAAATAAAAATGTGGCAAAAATTGCTTAAAATGGAGATAATTTGAAAGGTAAAAGTCAGATCGAAAAAATGATAGAAGAGTTAAATATTTAGAAATACCTATCTAATGATGCTAAACTCAACCCCTTCAATTGAGACTGGGGTGACTCTCAAGGATTAGGGTTTAAATGTTACTCAGGTTAATCTTTTTAATCAGGTTTCACAATATTAATTGATGAAACATTTAGAATAACTTGAAGCTTAAGTTTTATTATGTATAAATTCTGATTATTTATGAACAGACCATTACACAGATAGTGGACAAAAGCCTTTTAAATAAATGTATAATAAGTAAATTTGATAATTTCTTGGAAATTGTCTTCTACATGAATACTTTTTTTGTGCATATTTTAATATCTATCCCACAATAAAGTGCCTAAATTAATTTTGGAATTTAAAAAAAAGGGGTTGGTGCATTCTATATTACACTCATAGCCTCATTATCATAATATAAAAAAAATAAAGAAACACAACATTCAATTAAAAGTGTTTAAAAACTGGTTTGTATCCATAAACTGGTTGGTAAAACACTTTGTATCCATTGATAATTTAGTTTATATTGAAATGTTTAGGTTAAAATTATTCTACAACAGATGAGGAATGCTTAAAAGGGAATCCATCTTTTTGACTTTTTAAGGATGAAATATATTTACATTCTAATGAAACAATAAAATGTAATCAATAAAGTTGTTTCATTACTATCTAACAATTTTTTTTTACAACTTTTCTGGACAACAGACATCATGTACCTAAATATAAGGAAAAAGAGATTAAAATACTTCACTTTTAAGCATTATTAGTAAAATAAATATAATCATGCAATAATTGTTTTTGATATCTGAAATTTGATTAGAATGCGATGCATAACTAGCAATGCTAAAAGCAAATAATTTTTTTTGATGTTATAGATAAATATGGTTATGGAGTGTATAGATATATATGGTTGGCAAGGCTTTCTTGGTGATGCTGTTGAAATGTCTGTTGGCATTTTTCATTCTTTTAGAAAAGGTATTAATTCCATGGCTGGCATTTTTTCCAAAAGAAACATATTCATTCCATAAAAGACATAGTAGAAACTAACTGAAGGAGTGAACTTTTGGAAGTGACAGAAACTAACTTCCAAAAAAAACTAGACATAGTAGAAGAAACAATATATGACTAATAAATTTTTAGGGATAGGTATTAAATTTAAACAAATGAAATTCAAGGTACTACTAGAAAGTAAAAGGTTTTCATTTTTAAAACTGTTTTCATATCATTTACTTTTATGCAAAATTTAAAAATCTGTATAATTGATTAAAATATTTTATTCTTAAATTTAATTTATCTTTACTTTTCTAAATAAATAGCTACTTTCTAACTAGATAAACTATGTGTACAGTGTGCAAAATAAAAAAAAGATACTACCCTGAATAACTTTTGTTCCAACAATCAGATCTTTACGGTTCTAAGGTGCCTCAAACATAATATATTAATGCTAGTAAGTAAATTACAGAATCAGACACAAAAATTATTTGTAATTTAGGAAATTACAAATTTATTTCTGTGGAAGAAATTTGCACTCTCTGATTTGTTCTTTGTATTGACTAGTTTATAACTAATAAAGCTGTAATTATATGTACATTTTTTCTCTTAATGGGTCATTTTATGAAAAATTCAGGAAACCTGCACTTTCAAATCATAAAAGAATACAGCTATTCATCTAGTTTTTATTTAATTGTTTTTAAATTTAAAAAGTTATTAACAAAAAATATGTTTACAGAAGGTGTTTTATCACTTTTTAGAATATTACAAACCAAAAGATGTCAAATTTCAAGTGAGCATAGTATCCTTAAGTATTTTGCCTTGTTAATGCAGTAAAAAACATGATTATTTTAACGCACAAGAGTTTTCTTAAAGGAATAAATATTAAAATTGCTGCTGTTTGTAAAAAATGCATAGGATCAATTTTATGAAAATTTATTCCATATTTAAAAATAATTTACTCTAAATAACTGTAATATTTGTGAGTAGAAAAAAAAAAAAAAAAAAAACAGGAATTGCTGTGAAATATAATTGTGATTACAAGCAAACCTGATTTTTTTTCTGCTACTACAGCTTTATATTTATAGCCACACGATAACACCTAGTTCTTAATTATCAGCATGCTTAATATCTCTATTTCAAATTTGTTCATATTTTTCTTAAATACTAGGAAGCCTGCCCTTTAGATCACTTCACTATTAAAGCTCATTTCACTTACTCATCTCTTAAATACCCCCATTTCTTAATGTATTTAGTTTATTAAGTAATAATTTACATTTTAAGAAGACTAGATAAGTAATTAACCCCTTAACTGCCGTGGGAGTAGATATACGCCTCGGCCAGACGATGCATTAACTGCCGCAGTCGTATATATACGCTTTTCCGAAATACCAAGTATGACGCCTTGCATTGCGCTGCTATAAACAGAACTACACCCCCGACTTCTGAATGCAATAAAATGACCTTGAAAGTGTTTGCGAATGTATTACCAATTTTGGAGGTGAGGGAATGGGAAGGGGATGTGTTGGAAAAGTGATATCATCATAGTTTTTGCTTGTGCGTTTCTATTTGAGTAAGGCCGGATTTATTTCTCTTTCACTTTCGTTTCCCGTGTATATTAGTTGGGAATCCCACTATCAGTGCAATGAATGAATGTGATGTTGGTTTATGTGTCCAACCATGCTTCAGGATTTATCATACAACAGCTAAGTTTTAACATCTTTCATATTGTTTTTTTATTCTTTAATTTAAATTTTGTATTTTCTATTTTTAATTTTTCTTACCTTGACAAAGAAACTGTTTTTAAATTGCAACGCGTGCATCTTTTCCCTCCACCAAAATACAGTGTAATAAAGCGCACTTGAGCGAAAAACGGTGGCATTGAGGAGTGAATTACGTAAATTTTACTCGGCAGGTAAGGGGTTAAGCAAAAAAAAATTACATATTTTTAGCCGACAATCGAAAATTTAGCAGAAAAAACTACATAACTAATATTTCGCTTAGAATAAATAAATAAATTCAATACACACCTTCTGAGTGATATCAGAGTCAGAAAATACATCTGTAGTTCTTGGAATGATTTCTAGTCTTATATCAGGACTAGTTCTATTGGAAACAAACTCCTGATTTGCATCTGAGCAATAAGAATGATTATGAAGTTTTACAGTTTGAGCAAAATCTCCTTCATAAGGCTTTTGATTAGGACTGACATCATCATCAGATGATTCGAATTCAATATTTAACGGAATGTCTGGATTAGATATGCTTGACATCAATTCTCCAGCTGTGTACTGACTGCTAGAATGTTCACTAGTATTTTCTTCTTCAGAAAAATATTCATCAGAACTGGATAAAGAATTCTCACTTATATTAGCAAGACTATATTGAGAATGTCTGTAATGAATAAAATGAAAGCATTATTTAGATCAATTGGATACCTAAAATAAACAGATTATTACAGGGCGCACAGCAAAATTTTTAAACAAAAAATAAGCACCTATTAAGTACTTAAGGAGATAAAAAATATTTTTAAGTACTTTAAAAAAATATCAAAACTAGGATATGTGCAATAATGTATTTTTTCCCCTTGTATTTCTTGAAAGTTTTTCATATATATGTAAACAAAATGTAAAATAATTTTTAAAGTTACATAATCATGATAAAATAACTAGTTTCTAACAAAGAATTCTTCTTTTCTTGATTATGGTAGCCACCATTAAAACAATTTATACACAATTTTAAATATATTCAATGTTGAGTGGATCACATTCTATTTCTTAAATTAATAATTACTTTACACAATTATGTAAAAAAAAACATTCAAAATTATAATTAATTTAACTATTATTTAAAAAGTTTATTCACAGAAGCATATTCAACAAAACATTAACAAGATTACAATTATTGATGCCAAATTTATAAAGATACGTAAAAAATTAAGCGAGCTAAGAAAACTTTGATAAATTCATATCACAAAAGTAAATTAGTGAATGGCCTCAAATAAATTTTATTAAAATTTTTTACTTGGTTCAGTATTTCCTTAATGAAATGCTTACAAAAAATTTAAATAATCTTGATATGTAAATACAATGAGAATTGAAGCTAAATATTTTTGTTGGAAGTAAATTATTATAAGACCCCTACACTATCTGAAATGATTGATTTTTTTAATATTTCGATTGTTCAATTGTTGTTCAATATGATTTTGCCATTAAAAGATGAATTAAAGCTTTTCGAAATGACAAATCTGAATAAGATGAGATTTTTTGCTCATTCAAAATAGCAAAAGTCCCCTATAAATATTATGTAGTTTCTTCATAAAACAACCTAAAAGTACTGAAAATTTTATAAGTAATAATACAATGATAAAAAGCAATAAGTAATAAAGTACAATAAAAGTTTACAAAAATTGTATGCATTGGTGGACAATCCTTCCAGTAAAGAATCTTATTAATTAAAATCTCAATTAGTTCTTATCTTTATTAAATTAAATGAATGAAAGGGAGATGGAAATTTTGAGATTTGAATTTCATGATTTTTCACTACTCTGGAATTCCACATGAAAATACATAATTAGTGAATGATGCCCAAGCTAAGTTTAAGGATTATAGTACTGATCTATAAATAGAAGAGTGCAAGAAGGTCATTAGCATGCCAGTGACAATGAAATTCACAAGTGAAATAAAATTGCTTTTAGGAAAAAAAATTGCCAATGCTTAGTTGGTCCCTGTGATTAGTAAAAATTTTGAGAAATTTTTCAGTTCGTTTTCAGACGTCGGAAAATGAAACCTGAAATTTAGAATCTCAAGCAAAATGCAGCAAATGCTCATGAGAATGCAAGAATCCTTCCTACGGAATCCAGCTCAGTATACGCATTCCCGCAAATATTTCATCAGACATTTTAAATGATTGGGGCTTTAATACGCTATGGACCGATGGTATGCCGAAATAGATTGTTGTTGAATGAATTGTGAAAACCACGCATTTTTGTGTAATTCATGGCAAAAATGAAGCACTTTTTAAAAACACCCAATGAAAAAAGTACCTTTAAAGGTTTCTAAAAAGCGAAAATCTAAAATAAGCACCTTTAAGCACTTTATAAAAACACTACACACCCTTTATTAGAATAAATGATAAAATTACCTAGGCGAGTCCCTTCCATCATCACTGTCACAAGATTCTTCTGTGGCACTGAATTCCTAAAAAATAATTAGATTTTAGCATAAAATGCCAATGAATTTTATAAATTAATATTAACACACATCTAATATCATTTACCTGAAGACTACTTCCAAATCTTTTCAAAAGAAGTTTACCTCTAAAAGAGCCCATTCTACAAAATTTTCTAGAAAATCTTTGCTGTTGTTGAGTATTTCTTTCTGATTTTTCACTCATGTTTAGTATTTCATGAGAATAGTTACCTAAATTAACAGCAGTGCCAGAGGGTAAAGCACACAAATGTTTATGACATTCAAATTCATTGGAGTTTATGGCAGCATTTTGCTCATAAGACTGGTTACAGCTTTTGATCACAGAAGATTGATTAAATACAGATGATTGATGATATGAGTTATGAACACTGACATCAAGAGTAGAGGATGATGAGTTTGTGTTTTTAAGAAGAGTAAAATCATCCGAAATAGACATACTTTGATGGATTGTGGCACTAAAGTCATTGGCTTGCTCTTGGAATCTCAGATCTGTTTGGGTTTCTGAATCCACAACATTTGATATGACGTGCTTCGTATCTTGTTTAAACTCTTCAATTATTTTTGGAGGAACAGAATAATCAAATTTGTCATCGGCAAATTGGCCAGAACGCACATTTTTTGCTCTTCTAATTCGGGATTTAGCAGAACCATGAAAAGCAGAATAGCTATCAACTGACTTTGCAGCTGTAATTGGCCTGAATGAGAAAAAATAAATGGAATTTAATTTGAATAAGTAAACATTTAGAACACTATGAATGAAAACAAAAGGTAAATGGGGCATTAATGATCAACCTATATATGGAAAAAAAAAGAAAAAAAAAACGTTATTTACATTGTGTTGACATAATTTTGGCACATTTATGTTTAATAATGAAGCAAAGATAGATGCTAGAAGTAATCAGTTATACCTACATACTAAAATTAAAAGGCAATTGGAATCAACATTCAGGGTTGCCACAGTAAAAAAGGAACAAAAATAGTTGCTTTTAGTAGCCTCAAGCACAAAAATAGTCGCCTAAAACTATGAAAATAGTTGCCTGAACAGGAACAAAAATTTATTAAAAATAGTAGCCAAATAACTAAAATTATAGCTTAATTATCAAATACTATGATTAGGACTGGGTGATGTCAGAAATTTTAAATCGTGATACATCGTTAATTGGACATCGCGATTTAGCATATGTTCAAAAATTACCTATGGGAACTCTTTAAATCAATCAAAAATAAAAAGGAATAAATCTATTATAAAAGAAAATATTAATTCTAAACATATTCTACTATGGCATCAATATCATTCATTGCTTAAATTTTTCAATAAAAATAATAAGGAAGTCAAAGTAAAAGCAAACCCAAGCTTTATTTCATTTTTCTTAAATAAAAAATGATTTAAGATTTATTAGTTTAAAAATAATAATACTGTAACAAAACATTTTACATACATGCATTAAAAATTAAAAGAAAAAAAAAAACAGTGGAAAACAAACCAAAGAAATGTTCACTTTAGAAAAAAAAATATTTTTTAAAATTATTTGTTGAGAAAAAAACCATGATTTTGAAACATCATTAGACCCTTTTTTATTTAATTATTTAAAATAATAAAAAGTAGTATTAATTAATGGCCAAATTCAGTACTTAATAAATGTAAAAATATTTTTACTTATTTATTATTATTTTCTCTTTGGAAAATGAATTCGACTAAAGATTTATTTGTTTATAAATGATACTGACTATCTAACAAATTATAAAACAAACAAGTATTGAAAGAATTTCAATGAAAAATTAAAAAAAAAAAAAAAAATTAAGTACTAATGTTAAATTATTAAAAAGCGACAAAACATTACTAAACTCTTTATTTAATTTTAAAAAAATTATTTGTTTTAACTAATAGCCAATTTTTTTTAAAACTTTGTTTTCATTTTCTCAAAAATAAAAGCAAATTAAATATGACTGAACATTTATTGGTTTAAAAATAATCAAATTATTATACTTACCTACATTTAATAAATTTAAAAAAGCTAACTTTTTATAAGAAACTCAAATACAAAATACCCCTATTAAATTGTATTGCTTAAAATGAAAAACAATGACTGAAAAAAATCAATGAAAAATGTTTTTTTTATTATTTATATTTTCTTTTCATTGATCTATCAGAACGAAAATTTAAGATAACAGTGATTGTGCAGCAATCGCAAAGTAACAGTAGGCCTACTAAAAATAATTGACAAGAATCGTTAAATCCGGACATGAAAAAAAAATGGTATGAAATAATGCAGAACGAAACGATCGCCAAGTAGCAAAAGTCTCACTGAAAATAATATACAAGAAACCCAACAATTATTTCTGACGAAATAAAATGCACAATGATCGCAAAATGATTTAAGTCCCATTGAAAAGAATCTTCAAAAAACGAAAAATCCCAAAGACAAAAGTGGACATAAAGAAACTATACATTGCCTAATGAAACTATGCATGATTAAAGAAACTATGCATATTACAACGCTGATCCTCGCACAAAGCTGGGAGTTCTGATTCAATTCACTCTTCGTCATTCAACATCACAAAACGAACATCTTTATAGCAAAACACTATCTACATCTCTACAGCTAGACGAAATCAAAATCATCTTCGTCAGTGCGGTAACACAACTTTAGCCTAGCCAAGGATCCTTGCATATTAAATCGTTAAACTGCGATTGTAGTTTTATTCCGGCGGCTTAAATCAGATTTCTGATGCATCACCTAAAACGAAAGTCACTACATCGGCCTACCGATATATGCGTTAAATCAATATTTCGCAATACATCGATTTATCGCCCAGTCCTATTAAAAAACTATGCGTCTATTAAAAAAAAGTTTTGTACAAATATAAAAGGTATACATATTAGAAAGGATAATTAAATTAACATGCTGAAATTATAAAGTTATCTTTAATGCAACAAACAAACCCAAAATTTGAGGAAACAGTGCACATCAAGTGGAAACAAATTGTACAACAACAAATACAGAATGCAAGATATTCAGTCATTCAAACATCAGTGTGATTAGCAAAAATCTGGTGAGAAAAGCAGATAGGAAGGAAAGACTTCCTTCCACCTTCATCCTCATATTACTGTTTTCCTTACTCACTTAAGATAATCAGTATATTTTAAGCACAATGTATATTAGTTTGTTCTTCTTATTAGATTAGATTGAATACATAGTTTAGTATTAGAACTAGAAATATTATTTAAAATATACATTTTAAAAAACTGATTTCATATTAACAAACAAATGTAGAAATTTTGTGAAAAATCAAGCTTTCTACTTTATGTATTTGTATTGAATGTTATAATAATAAAGATAAGCACTTCCTCAACATGCAGTTAAGCAACCAGTGGGTCATGGAGGTTAAGGCCTTACAATATAAATCTACATATGCATTTTTTATTACAGAAGTGGAAACAATTTAATGAGAATTATTTCAAATAATGAAATACTAACTCAGGAGTAGGTTTCTGACTTCGCTTTTTGCAAGAGCGATTATTCTTTAGAAACCTTCGAATATTTTTCTTGGAGCACCTTGAATAAGTAATTCCAGATTTTAGCCCTTGTTCACGTCTGAAATAAAAGTAATAAAAAATTTAAGTCAGAAATAAGAACTGAAAGTGATGCCAATGATAAACTTGTTAAAAAGTGAAATTTTATTATGCCAAACCAATGATTTAATAAAAATAATATGAATGTAGAATGCAACAATTCAAATAACTGAGTCTTACTGAATAAGCTCTTGTTCTCTTTGCTCCACTTGGAAAAGGCAGGTAGCTAGCTCTAAATATAAATTATTTACTCGTTCTAACTTTTTTTCATAATGCTCTCGAATATCTTGTGCATGTTTAAGCTCTTCCTGTCTTTGTTTAATTAAATCTTCCTCCATATGAATTCCATACGTAGAATCGTTCTTGATTTTTTGCATGTAGGAACATATTTCTATTTTCCAAGTTGCCTAAAATTAGTGAAATTAAACAATTAGTAAATAACACTAATTTAAAATTAATACTTTATAACTCATTTTGTAGAAACCATTCACTTAATTTACTAATTAATCAAAAAAGATTTCTTTACATTTTGATTGACTAAACAAGTAACATTTTTGAAAATATTCTATTGATATTTTGAAAATTGTCTTAACTCATGCAGACTGGCTTAAAGACACATATCTTGGCAATAAATGAACAAACTACACCTTTAACCTTAAGAATATTAATTTTATTTATCTGAAGTTTAGTGTAAAGTTTTGTTAAACTTGTTACAACTATCAGCCAGATAGGTAAAAAAAAAAAATGAAAATAGTGAAAAATTCTCAGGACTGAAATTTTTTTAAATAAAAAAAACAAGAGCAAATCTATATTTTTTGAAAAAAAATTTAAATGAATTCAGACTTTAAAAATAGAATGAAATGTGATCTCAAATACAAAACATAAATAAATATGCTGAAAACTCATTTTGGAATGATGTAAAGACTAGCTCCGACAGATGATGACACATTGTCTTGGAAATTATAATTTTTCCTCATTTATTTTATTTGTGGAACATTTATGAATTTATCATTTTATTTTCTTTATTTTTTTCAGCATGTTATTTAGAGTACTGAGCTGAAGTAACAATAATAGTACTAACTATTTATTGTTACCTTATTTCATTTTTATTACTGAAATTCCTAATTGAGATATATGAATGACTTTGTCTCAAGTACAACAGGCAATAACACATTTTACTTCAATATCAATGCTTATTACAGGCAATTAGTATTATGAACTTATCAATATATCGAAGTATGCAACTTACTTAACAATAGATTGCACATTTTTCTTTAGATTAAGTTACAGCAATTTTTCCCCCCAAAAAAATTACCTGAGTCTGAAAATATTCTTCTTCGGGAGTGCTTAAAATTTCAACAGCTGCTATGTCTAAGTGCATCAATATATGTCTAAAGGATGGTCGATTTCTTGGTTTACCACTCCTTGAAAAATAAATATAAAAAACAAATTATTTTATTACCAGTTCTTTGAAACTTACAAGATTTTAAATTTAAAAAAATGTAGATATAGAAAAAGATATGTGAGAAAATATAAGAAAAGAAAGAAAAGAATTATAATGTTTTAATAATTAGGCTATTGGACAACTTAAAATACTGAAATATTTTGAAATTTTTTAAGAAATATTGGAGTTTTGTAATTTCAGGTATGTTAAGAACATATGTACGAGGGCGTTTCGAAAAGTAAAGATACACTGCCCGCCAGAGGAAAAGAAAAGTTTTGGCGAGCAAGTTGGCAACACAGGTTTTAACCTTGAACCGTTAGCTTTCTCCTCCCGGTCGTTTGGCATTTCAACGTTGATTCTGGTTGGAGTAGGTCATGTTTAAAATGGCTGCGGCGGTTCAGAATACCGCCAAATGCGAAGTGCGCTCCGTCATACGTTTTCTTCATGCAAAAGGTCAGGGATCAGCGGATATTCACAAAGAAATTCTGTCTGTTTATGGGAACGTTATGAATAGACAAAATGTAACGAAGTGGTGACGTCATTTCTCTGAACGTAGGACCGATATTCATGACAAAGAAAGAACAGGTCGGCCATCTGTGATGCCCTTCTTCAGAAAACGGAGGAAGCAATTCATGCGAATAAACGTCTCAAATTGAAAGAATTGCGTCAGATCATACCGGAAGTGTCAATGACAACTCTTTATGAAGTTTTGAGTGTCAAGTTAGGGTACAGGAAATTGTGTGCGCGCTGGGTTCCAAAAATGTTAACAGAAGAACACAAAAAGAAAAGGATGGGCTTTGCACTCGACTTCCGCACACGCTATGCAGAAGCAGGTGATGAGTTCCTTGATCACATTGTGACAGGTGACGAGACGTGGGTTTATCACCATACACCTGAATCTAAGCAACAATCAATGCAATGGCGCCATTCGAATTCACCCAAAGCCAAGAAATTCAAAACTTCGATTTCAGCGAAAAAAATCATGGCTTCTGTTTTTTGGGACAGACAAGGCATTCTTCTGTTGGAATTTATGCCTCCCGGAACAACAATTAATGCTGCTGCATATTGCCAGACTTTGAAACGTCTTCGAAGGGCAATTCAAAGCAAACGCAGGAGAATGCTGACAAATGGAGTCTGCTTGCTTCATGACAACGCTCGGCCTCACACAGCGCTCGTAACCAAAGTACTACTCAAACAATTCAAATGGCAAGTATTGGACCATCCGCCATACAGCCCGGACCATGCGCCCAGCGACTTCCATTTATTCCTTTACCTGAAGTCACATCTTGGTGGAAAATCATTCCACGACGATGATGAGATCAAACATGAAGTTGAAATGTGGTTCCGACAACAGGCGGCAACCTTCTATGACTGTGGGATACAAAAGCTTGTGCACCGACTTAACAAATGTTTGGATAACGGGGGTGATTATGTCGAAAAATAATAAACAATCGAATTAATAAGATGTAACTGACGTTTTCTAAATAAATGTCTTTTTTAAGGAATGCGATCCATTGTATCTTTACTTTTCGAAACGCCCTCGTATATTCACAGATCTCAATGACAATTTGGTCACAAAACTTATGGAATTAAAAAAATAAAAAAAAACATAAATTTATACATTAGACAACTTATATATATATATATATATATATATATATATATATATATATATATATATATATATATATATATATGTTTTTAATATGTCCTACAAAGATAAAAATTTATGAAGCAGTTTACAAATGATTTTGGAAATCAGGGACTGATCCAGGTAAAATTGAGGCTGCTTTGTGGCCCCATCACAAAATTCAAGTTTTTAAATGCAGCCCTTTTACCGAATTCAAATTCTGGAAAACAGCTCCATCACAAAGTTATACTTCATAAAATGCCGAATAAATTATCATTTATTGATGTGGAATAACGAGGATTTGTTATAAGTCGAACACATCAAAGAGGGATTACGAATGTTGTACAGTCGAACCCCGCTATAGTGAACACTCGGATGTAGTGAACTTTTTTAGAGTTCCCGTCTGTACACCTATTTAAACGATGTTATTTTTAACGCTTATAGTGAACAGCTTAGAACTTGGAAACTTGGTTATAGTGGACTCAAATTTCATTTCTGTAAATATCTTTTTCAGTCCTCCAACTAAATTTGCAGGGTTGGGACTTTAAACTTGCAGGTGTTTGGACTGAAAATGAATGCATTCCTATAAAATGTGTCATATTTCACTCCTTTATGCTTATCACTTTTAACTATACTGTAATAAACGTCAAACAGAACATTTATCTTATACTCCCCCCTCCCTGAGAAGCCTCTCTGTCTTTTTTCCCCAAGTTTGCTCTACAACTAGCTAACTTGGCCACCTGCTGAATTTTTGGAATTTTCTTATCTGTTCAAACCATATTCTTTACAAATCACCCCTTGACAATCAAAAAGGGGAACAATTTAACTCATTCTACAGCTGCTCTCTTCATATTTATTCTTACATTATCTATTTGAGACAAGATGTTGATTTCAAAAGCAGTGAAAATGGCAAATTCTCTAAAGAGAAAAGCATTATCGATTGAGGACAAAATTAGAATTGTAAAGCGTATTGAAGATGGAACCAATCAATCGGCACTGTGTCAGGATTTTCCTTGCCTAAATCTACAGTTTCAAACATTTGGAAAAATCAAAGTGCAATTCTTGCCGCATACGACAAAAATATGGTTTCATCGAAAAAACTGTGTGGAGCTGAAAGAGAAAACGCAGAAGAAGCTTTGTTAAAATGGATAAGAAAATTGATGAACTCTATTTAAAATCAAATTGTGTTCAATCAAAAATCACAAATTTTTTTTCCATAAAAAGTGAAATTAAAACTAATATTTAGCTAATAAACTAATATTAAAATTAATATTTAGTACTTTTTTCATTAATTTTTGCTTTATTATCTGTTATTAGTTAATAATTTTTTAAATAACTTATCTAAAATTGCAAACCCAATTTTCAATCATTCAACTGTCTTATGCAAAAAATATTCTTAAAAAAATTTGGATATAGTGAACCATCGGTTATAGCGGACACATTACCGAGTCCGCAGACGGTTCACTGTAGCGGGGTTCGACTGTAATAACATCCTATTGTAAATATTAGAATTTGCAACACCATGTGAAATAGGCCAATAAAATTATAGATAACTGTATAAACTATTATCAAACAACCTGAAATTACAATGGTATCGTCATGAATTGAATGAGCACAAAAAATAACTCAAAATTGAAAAGCGCACATTGTATTAAAAATATCAAAATTTGAAAAAAAAAACCCCACATAAAATGAGCCAAAAACTGAAAAATAACTGCCGACAAAACTATCATAAAACAATGTGAAATGACAATATAATAGTCACAATCGAAAGCATTAAAAAATGAGAGCTCAAATTTGAAATTCACATGTTATAACAATAGATTGAATATATTGGAATTAATTTGAAGAAACCACGAGGAAGCAGACGAAAAAATGATATTAAAAACCCATGGATATTCTTTAAAAAAAAAGTCAGAATAAAAACTAAATGTTTTTCATAAAAATAATTTCCCTTTTTCTCAAAAAATACAAATTTTTTTTCATAAAAAAGATATATTATTTTTTCTCACTAAGATCAGCCTTGTAAATTAAAACCTGGATTGACCCCTGGAAATGCATTGAAACAAAGACATTTAATACAACAGTTGATTTAAATAAACTTAATTAAACCTCTTACCAGCATTGCTTTAAAAGTAACTTGAATCCTTCCGGACAGGTGGTAGGTACAGGTAAATGCAAACTATTGCTGCCTACTCCCCAAATAACAGCAGAAGAATCTACACCTTTGTAAGGAGTTTCACAAGTAAGCAACTCCCATAAAACAACACCAAACGACCTTAAGAAATTAAAACAACATAAAAAAAAAATTAAAAAAAAACAATAACTACAATCAACAACCTTTAAAATTTTCAGTTAAATTTTTTCTTACCAAATATCAACCTTTTCAGAGCAAGATTCATTTCGAATTACTTCAGGAGCCATCCAAGCAACTGTTCCAGCAAATGACATTTTAACACTTTTGTCATTCCACTGTCTACTAGTTCCAAAGTCAGAAATTTTTAAAACATCATTGTAGCCAATCAAAATGCTAAAAATAATTAATTTTGATTAAACAAAATGCTCTTTAACAAACTATGTCATAAAGTGAGGAAGCTTTTATAGAGTATTACATATCAAAACTTTATTCGTGTGGGAACCCACTTTTCCGTAGAAATCAAAATAAGCAGGTAATTTTAGATTAGCTATTTTCATAAAATTGTAATAATATAAAAGATTTTGCTCAGTAAAAAATACTGAACAGAAACAAGAGGATTAAAAATCAAGGTGTCAGGAATAAAATGAATACTCCATACTTTCAAGATGAATTACAGACTTTTAAGAATTCTTGTCTCTTTCAGCGGATCTTGCTTATATAAAATAAAAATATGAACTTATAATAAGTTGGCCAACTGAACTTTTTATAGCCCTAAAAAATAATGAGTCATACATTTTAATAAAACATCTAAAAAAAACAATGTACATAGCTGCCAACATGGATATGAAATAATCCAGTAGATTTTATGAAATAATACAAATTTCATGATAATTGTTGCATAATGTACTAAATATTTTACACATAGGGAATTTTAGGGATTTTTAAAGTCTAGACAAATTGTTGTACTTTCCAGTTATGATTGACATTAAGCATAATTGAATTGTTATGTATTATGTTTACTCATTTCAAATATTAATAGGTATTTAATTCATCAAAGATAGCTGAAATATTTTTTCAATTAATTTAAAAACAAACATAGTTTTGAATAAAAATAAATTGAACATTTTAGAACAAAAAAGTTTTGATCTGGTTTTTATAAATCAGAACAAAAAAGTTTTGATCTGGTTTCTATAAATCAGGTTTACTTCATTATGTATTAGTAATACATATTGAAATTATATACAGTATTAGTAATACATATTTAAATATTCATATTGTATTAGTAATACATATTTAAATATTCTAACAAGCAAGCAATAATCTGTACAAAAATTCTACCTCAATAGAGATTTGTTTTTAAGAAACTTACTAAATTTTAGGGAATTTTCGAAAATGTACAAAAACCAGGAGAATTTAAATTAAACCAGTAGAATAGTAGAACTGGCAAAATCCAGTAGAGTTGGCACCTATGAATGTATTTATTGATATCGTTATGTAAACTAAACAAATGGTAGTTGATTCATTTGTCTAGCATTAATCATTTAAGAACTGCTTTGTACGAACAGCCCAAAATAAATTTCAACACTATAACTAGTGAAAAAACTGCTTACATGATTCCATTTACTACAAATTTTGATATGGAAAAAGAAATAGCAGTTGCTGCTTTATTTAGATTAAGACTAATTGACTATGTTTTGTATCTGACTCATGTCAAAAACCATCTTCTAAACAGGACACAACAGAAAATTCTGCCTTATAAATTGAACATTTCACATACACTCAGAGGTAATTAAGGCCAAATACTCTTTTTTATATACCTAATAATTTGTTCTCTATTTTTTTCTTTTACTGGAAGCTTGTTAATTTAATTCAAATAACGATCCATTACAACTTAGATATCACCGATAAAACACATCAGATGAAAATAAAAAAGAACATACAAGTTATACAAAAATGGCGATCACGATTGAAGCTTCTTCAAATGAATAATCATTTTATTTAACTTATTATATTTAAAAAAAAAAAGAAAAAAAAGAATCACAAAACTCAATACAAGAGAAACACGAAACCAGTTATCCCCAACATAAGAGTCATCAGTTGCATGTAATGTTACTTCTGTAATGTAATCACAAGAAGAAAAAAGGAAACTTCTTTCTCTATCATAGGAATGGGTCATCTGTATTTAACAACTAATTTCTGAAGCAACTATAAAAATTTCATAAAAGTTAGAGCGTATTCAGTTAATTATGAACTTTAAATACTAGATGTTGACTGAATAAATGTAATTTTAAAAAATAAACTTTAATTCAGAAAATTTTGCAACATACTTTTCTGACTTTAAATCTCTATGTATAATTTTATGGATGTGTAAATAGTTCATTCCATTTGCAACTTGCTTTGACCACTCCATGACTTTCTTTGGAGGTATCTCAGTACCTTGACGTAATAAGTTATGCAATGTTCCAGCTGGGCAATACTCCATAATAATACAGTAGCAAGGTGGTTGTACACAGACACCTCTAAAAAATAAAAATTTACAGCAATGAAAATCACAGCAATAAATAAAAAACTTACAGAAATAATTTTCACTGTTACAGGGCACAATGTCTCATATATAAATAAAAATACATCACACCATTTAAGTAATAGAAAATATCATTTTAATTAAAATGCCACGAAACTTAAAAATGAAAAATTAAGGTTTAAAAAAAAAAAAACAAATACAACAAAGGAAAATTTATGCACTGTTTTTCATTAGAGAATATAATTTTGTAATATTTTATACTAAATAATAACCTGACATGAAGTTATGTAAATTAGAATTATAAATAAAATCACAACTCACAGAATACATTTATAAATTATTTTCTATTGAAAAGAAAATTAGGTAATTTAAATTTATGATTACTTTAAATAGTTAATTAAATTATGCTAACCTTATTAGAAATAATAAAATAATCAGAAATATAAATGTAACTGAAAGGGAAAATAAGACTAAGAGAATATGCTAGGCAATATTAAACATAAAAAAAAAAAATTAAATTAAATTCTTATTTTATAATTACGAAGTTTTTTCAAAAATACAATAAATTAAAAAATATAAATAACCTGTGAATAATTCAAGTTAAATAATATTTATTCAATGCAAAAACTTTTTTAAAACAATAACACTATAAACAATTAAAATGCAAAATATTAGCATTGATTAAAAAATCAGTTATAGGAAAGGTAAGCTCCAATCAGATTGGTAAAACTTAAATGAGTTATACTAACTTAACAAAAAAATAATGCTTTTATCAACTACAAGCAAAAAAAATAAATAAATAAATAAAATAATAAATAAATGATAAAAACGTAATATATTTAATCTTTTGATATAAAAAAATTACTTAATCACCCTAAAATATAAAACAAAGCTGCAGGAAAGCGCAAAATAAAGGGAAAACTTATTAATAAATAAAAAAACTTCTCCCTATTTAAGTCACCCTAAAAAATAATGGAAAAAGAAAAAACAATAAAAATGTTATAAACAATTTATTTAACAAAAATAATTTTGTTGCAATTTAAATTTTTTTATAAAAATGTATCAAAAGACAAACTTAGTCTAGAGCAGTGTTCCTCAACCCCCGCGGATCAAATGGTAACAGGCCGCCCATTTCATGAATTTAAATTACTAGTTTTATACCCCAAATTAAAAATATCTGTGTTTCATTAAAATTTTATTTATTTAAAAAAAGGGACCCCCGAAGGTAGTGACATAAATTTTGTAATGCTTGTAATGTATCATTGTCTCCGATTACCCCCGGATGGAACCGTCTCATTGTAAAGAAACAAGCTCATTGTTCTCATTGATTTAACGTTCTAGTAAGTTAATGTTAAATCACTTTCTATTTATTTTTTGGTGTAACTGTATTTTATTTTGAAGGCAAGTTTAAATACAACTAAATAAAATTAATAAATCAAAATAACGTAAAATATAAAAAATTAACCCTTCCCCAAAGGGCCGCAGTAAAATATCAAATGTTGACAGGTCCGCGGTGATAAACAGGTTGGGGAACACTGGTCTAGAGCACCTTGCTGTAAAAAAAAATAAAAAATAATGTTTTTTAAATTAAATAATGTAATAAAAATTATTGGTAAGATAAAAACATAGCCTAGAGTACCTTACTGTAAATAAAAGTTTTCAATAGCCAGCTTTAATAAAAAAATAATTTTGTAATAATTTAAAATATTTTAGTATAATTGTTTTTTAATTAAACTAAATAAAAAGTAATTACTAATCAAAAAACAATTATATAGTAGATAAAATATTCTATTAAAATTATTTTTGAAAGATAATAATGGAATAAAAAATAATTATTAAAGAGATAGATATAGTCTAGAGCAGCTTACTATTAAAAAGAAAATAAATTCCTAATAGCCAGCTGTAATAAAAAAATATTTATTTTAAAAATAATGATATGGTAGTTTAAACTATTTTATGTTTTTGAAACTAAATAATTTAAAAAAAAAATAATTATTTAAGAGAAACATAGTCTAGATACTGTCAAAAAAAAAAAAAAAAAAAAATGCTTACAATAGCCAGCTGTGATAGAAAAATAATTATTTCTATTTAATTTAAACCCTATTTTATCAACTGACCAACGTTTTTAAAAATAAAGAAAAAAAAAATAAAGGATTATAAATAAAGAGGATAGGAAAAAATAAATTATATTATATACATCAAATATTTAAAAAAAAACAAAAAAAAAAAAAACACATTTTTAACAATACCAAACCAACACTAACTAAAAGAAACTACCAAACATATAAAAGTTATTCACATTTAATTTAGTTCACATTACAATAAAATAGATAAAACTCAATTATACTAAACTAAACATTTACTGAAATTGCAGAACTAACATAATAACTAAAAAACACAATTTATTATTTATTTCATATCTAATTATTAAAAAAAAGAAAAAGATAAAATAAAAGAAAATCTTATTAACCTAATCAAATATAAACAATACTTAAAAACTACCAAATGGAAATAATATATTTAAAAGGAGTGCTAACAGAAATATGAGAACTCAGGACAGGGCAGGATATAATGAGATCAACTGAATTTAAAAATATCTATCTCAAATTTAATAAATGAGAAGAAAAAAATTTATTGAGTATAAAATTTGTTTTAGAACAAAAGAAAAATCCTCAAAAAGTAGTTGAATCAGAAATGTATTACTTGTAAAAAAAGAAAATTGCAATCTGCTTCATAAAATATCTTTTGCTTAAAAGAATCTTGAAGATATACCTAATGACGGTCGGTCCAGCTTCTAAACTTATTTCTAAATCGATATTTTTAACAGATTTTATTTAATCATAAAATTATAGGTTAATTATGATTTAAAATAAAACTAAGAATTTGCATTCAAAATACTGCATTTTCTTTACAAATAACTAATTAAATGCAATTTAACTAGACAAAAAAAAAAAAAAAAAAAAAAAAAAAAATTGCATTTTTAAAAAGAAAAAATTTGTATGAGTAATAAATTAAACCTGTAAACAGGAGTAATTCTTTTTGTAATTATATATATGTATGTATTTTTTTTTACCGATTGTGCAGTAAACTGAAAATGGTCGATATAATAATTTAGTAATAAGAATAGCTTGAATTAAAAAAAAAAAAAGATTTAATTAACATCTTACCAAAAATAATGTTTTTTTTTTAAATTTTTTTTTCATATTTTATTTATTTTAGTTTCATATCTATAAATTAATATATATATACATGCAAGCACACACACCCTCATTTTAGAGCCTAGCTAAGTATTCATACTTAACAGTATTCGATTAAAAATATTGATACGTTACTTGCAATTACGAATTCAATATGCCATTTGTAGTAGTGTTTATGTTTACTATGCAGTTTTTTTTTAAATTTATTAGTATTAATAAAATTTGCTTATGATATTTTGACAGCTTTTATACAATAATGAAATTGGGTTTTACTATATTTCGTAACCTAAAATATTGAAAGAAATTAGATTTTATTTCTTAAGAAATTCATTAAATTTATTTTCCAAATTAGAGTTTACACTTGTTCTTTTCCTAACCTTTCTGTACTCAAAAGCTCATTCCAGATTACCAGCCAGACAGCTGATACCTTTTTATTGTTTTAAGGTGAACTTGGAATTTATACTTTTCCATAGCATTTTATTTAAATTGAAATATTTTTTACCATGGTGTTGAACACAATATGAACATGTAAAATGATCAGCCTGCACAATGGTATCTCCCACACACCTCAGGGTATTTATATTTCACTTAGAATATATTCAGAATGCTGCAATTTTATTACATGGAGAAAGTGAACAATAACCAGATTAGTCGGTAATTTGCAGATTAAATAATAAGGGAATTACTTTGTGATCTGTATGCATCCAATGTTCAGTGATTTTTTTTCCTCACACCAACCACTTTTGGTGCATTTTTAAAGGCACCACTTTTATCACATGCAGAAAATGGAGTAAAATACTTCAATTCTATTAAATTTGAAGTTCACTTGTATTACAGTCATTTTTTAACAACCCAAACCTACAATTTATGAATTAAAAAAAAAGGCAGAGCAATATAAAATGTTAACCCTTATGCTACAGCTTTGTCACCAGTCTGCTGCAAAACATATAGCATTATATGCACATAAAACTATTATTTAAAGACGCTAAATATGCATATTATAAAAAAGATACAATAATAAACACATTAAAGTTACTCACAAATAAAATGTATATTTAATGTCTTACTTTCAAAATAACTTTAAATTATACCAATCTTTAATTATCAATTAGGCAGATGTACAGAAATATTAAATGTATTTAGTTTCAAAATTGACTCTACAACCATATTAAATATTTTCACATACAACAAATATATTTAGCACATAATGCAGCAAAGTCTACATGCTAAGGCACTATTCAAAACATAATGTCTAATCATAGTCTTGTATTGGAGGCGAAATGATATTTTCACAAACATCACTTCAGAATTAATTTTATCATTATTAAATCATCCAGGCAAAGTAGATTTTGAGCATTGCTTCAAAGATATGAGCATTTTTGTTTGAAGATTTTGAGCAGTGCTTCAATATGAAAATCCACTACTAATCGAAACAACTGGATAATTTCTTAACTTTAAAAAAAAAAAAAATAATTCAGTCTGAACTCTCAATATTTAAGAATCATTAACTGCAATTTATATTCAATCTATTTACAAATCATGCAAAACAGATTAGGAATATGCAGAATAATTATTAATAGCAGAGAATCATATAGGCTAAAAAATTATAATGCAGTTAAAAGTTCTTCAGGTATATTTAATCATAAGTCAGGAGGGTCTGCTAAGCAATGACTTAAGGTAATCAGCTGGCTAAACTAAATGATTAAGATATATTTTTATGTAATGTCAGAATTATATTACCTAAAAGCAACAACATTGCAGTGAGATAACTTCTTCAAATGCTTAATATCGGTTTCAATCTTTTCTCGAACTTTCTTTACTGCAACAAGCTCTCCATTTAAGTGGCCACAAAAAACTGCCCCTTGAGCTCCACTGCCCAGAAACTGTAAGTCTTTAATGTCATCAAAAAGTATTTCCCAATTATCTGTATAAAAAAAAAAGGTAAAATACAAAATACTGATTTCAAATTTTAACTTCTTTCATCAGCTAACCTTTTTAAATGAAAATAATATGTTAAAACTAAAATAATAGTTAAAAAAAAATCTGATTACTAAATATGATTTAGTTTAATCATAATTCGTATAAACATTATCAGGTATGTTTTAAACTAAAAAGCCATCAATAAAGTGAAAATGTTTTCTAGTAATTAAAATTAAGAGAAATCTTGAAAAAGTAAATAGAATTTTTTTTTAGTAATATATGCAGTTAAGCTATTACAGTTTATATAAGATTATAAACAAAAGGACATACTAAAAAAAAGTTCAAATAGAAATACTTGCAATAAAAAAAAGGAAATAATTTAATTTTTTTAACCCATATCTAGGTATATTTCAAAAATCTTTCTGTAATGTTATCCCCTGAATTGCATGATCTAGGTTTATTTTGCTCTTTCATTTAATCTTCATTCTAATTTTATTCAACAACCCAGTTTTTAAACTTTATTTTAATTACATTAGGACCAGGTTCATGATTTTTTTTTACTTTAAAAAAAAAAAACAAAAAAAAAAATCAAATTGTTTTGATTTAAATCGGATTTTTATAATTTTTATTCAAATACAATGTAAGAACTTTAATTTATGATTAAAAAAACTTTATAAATGTTTAAACAAAATTAAATTAATGTTAAAACTATATAACAACAATATTTTAAAAGCTCTAACTTACTAAAATAATTTTTCATTGTAATACATAGCTTTCAATGCATAGCAACCATTTTGAAACAAATGCATGATTGAAATTTAAAGACTAGATGAAATATTGAATTTAAAGAATACTTCAGGGATCTGTCTGGGTTTATCTAAGAGGTACCTATTTTGTTAAAATTTAGACATAATTTGCGAAAATTAAAAATTATATTAAAAAATCAACACAAATATGGTAAAAATATGGATTTATTGTTTCTTACGAAACACAAAAATAAAATTTTAAGAAAAAAGTATTTTGTGAAATTATTCTACCGTTTTTCCTAAAGTTGAATTTGTGAAGATACCACTAAATGGTAGTAAATTTGGATTGGACAGACCCCTGTACTTTAACTACTAAAACAAAGTTTTAATTAGCAAACCATATTTCAATCTAAAATTGTTATTTCTTTTTTTTCCCTCCCAATTTTTAAAATGACAAAATAAATGTAACAGATTGTGTTTATAAATGTAGTCATTCATCAAAAAATAAATATTTAATCTATATATTTTTATATTAAAATATTCATTTTTAATTCTATATTTAAATAGATAAGTTAGCTAAAAAATTTTTTTTTTAAATCTATATACTCATTGGAATTCTTTTTCTTCACAAAATTTCTTTATAGAAAATCAGATAATGTCAAAGATTCTGTAAATATATTATGAGAAAAACATTCCAGTTAATAATCCTACTCTTCAAATAAACTTTGAAAAAGTTTGAAAGGGAAGAATGACACTATACAATTAGGAAAAAAATATCTGAATTTAACAGTTTTTTTTCTTTTTTTGGCATATTAGGGTAATTTCTTTTTAATATAACCTCAAGCTTCAGAAATATACTTTTTCCACCAATAAAATATAATGTAGATTTTAATTCCAAGCTTTTTCATTCAAAAGGTAGAATTTTAAATAACACTATTTGCATTATTTTTTGAAAAAAATTCATGTTTATTAATTACTTTCTGCAGCTATGCAAGTCTATATTACAACAGCATTAAATGTTTTCTTTAATCTTCAATCTCAAGAATCAAAAGATTTTTAAAAATGTAATTTCAAGTGCGTTGGAATTTAACATACACCAAGAAAGAAACTAATTTCGTTAACTAAAATTAATTAATGCAGCAATTTATTTAAAATAAATTTTTTAACTAAGAAAAGAAAATAATAAAAGTATCAATAACTTAAAACACCGTTTTTTAACTTTTAGAATCAATATATATACATTAAAAAAAATTAGTTGATTTAAATCAAGCCGATTTAAATCAACAAACCCTGATTAGGCAGCCTTCTTACCAATAAAAAGAAAAATTTTGAATATTTTTGTCAACTGTCCATTTTCTTAGAAAATTCTTAGCAGTAAAGGAAAATTTACTTTGGGATTATCCTGTCGACTAGTCAACGCTCGCAAAAATAAGCAAATCCTCTGGCGCCATTATAATGAAAAGCAATTTCCAAAATAAACATTCTAGACACATTAAATTTATCAAATAATATAATAAAATAATAACAAAAAAATGTAAGTGTAAAAATACGTAATAAAAAAGTGCAATAAAAAGAATCTAAAAAGTAAAAACCTCTAATTTTTTTTATAATTGAACATTGAATGATTCTTGAGTATAACCATATATATTATTATAAATAATTTTCGAAGCCAAAAATCCTTGACAGCTTTTAAAGTGCAAACAAACAAGTAATTAATTATCCTTGTGCAGTTGCTGCCACATAAATTCTATTAAAGTTTTTTGTACAAATTTTGCAGTGTTTCTTGTTTTGACAAACCCCACATTCGTAAAAATGATAAAATTTGCGGTTATTGGTGTAGAAGCTACCTTTTGGCGATAATATGAAGTTTAGAAAAAATAGCATACAGGATAATTCCAAAGTACAAAAATGGTTGACAAGATAATCCTAAAGTATAAAAAACTTTTGACATAAATTTCAAAAGCACCTGTAAGGAAATTCCATTTAGTGTCATAAAGTAGAATCA
The DNA here is from genome assembly GCA_949128135.1 of Parasteatoda lunata. Lineage (NCBI taxonomy): Eukaryota > Metazoa > Arthropoda > Arachnida > Araneae > Theridiidae > Parasteatoda > Parasteatoda lunata. The sequence continues at coordinate 48,386,615 of OX421980.1, forward strand.
ATATTTAAGTATTGAGATATAGTCTGTAGTATCCCTTTGCAAAGTTATTATTATAAAAATACTGAATCACTTAAAATAATAGTTTTTCTTTAGCTATCAGATGCTGAATGACTTTTACAAGTAACACAATATGAAAAACAGAATTAGTGATCACAAAAACTAGATACTGAAAAAAATTCTAAAAATAAACTCAAACCACATTCTAAATTAGACTTTATATTTTAGGCAAATTGGCAGAATTAATTTTCTAATTCTGGTTTGATTTGGTTTCAATTCATATTTGAATAATTAAAGAACTTAGGCTTGTTGCCAAACTTAACTGATTTTAAAAATTATCAGATGTTAATTTTAAACATTTATTTGAGGCATTATCCCTTATTATATTAACACATTATATTTATTTAAAGCATTAAACCTTTATCAAGGCTTAAACTTACATTCCCTAACATAAATTTATATGATGTACATATATTTCCAGAAATGCACTAATACTCAAATATTTAGTAATTATATATTTAGGTTTAATTAAAGTCAATGTTACATAATTCCTATAGCAAATATACTACATTTTGTAAAAAAAAAAAAAAAAAAAAAAAAAAAAAAAAAAAAAAAAAGGAAAAATCAAATACAGTAGAGAACCGATTATCCGGAACGATCGGGACCATCACGATTCCGGATAACTGATTTTTCCGGTTTTCTGAATCGCTACAAAATTCAGTTTTTTTAATGTTTATAAAACGAAACTAAAACATTATTTTGAAATAGTTTCAGAAATAATAAAAGATAATAAAACATTTAAGTTTAAATAAGGAAAGAAGTTATGAAATAAAAATTATATACAGGCTTATATATGTTATTATTAACATTAATAACATATATAAGCTATTTGTGCTTATGTGAAATTCGTCTACAAACGGCTTTTGATCCGTCCTCTAAATCAGTTCTTTCGCCAACTCGATACGCCGTACGCTCTAAATAACAAAATGGGCTCAAGAAAGTTAATTTTGGGTTCCGAATTTCATTCCGGTTATCTGGTTTTCCGATTTACGGATAAGAGGTTCTGTACTGTAATTTTCATTTGCTTACATTTAAACTAAAAAGAAGTATATATGTTAATAAAAAATTGAACTATTAAACAAAATTTGAAAAAACAAAAACAAAACATGTTTTATACTAGCTAATTTTGTTCATTGGTAACATTAATTATTTGTAGGTGTATATTTTTGCAGGCATGTATGTATCAACCAAATTTTCAGACTTCAAAATGTAGAGCGGAACATTATTTTACTATTTTATAAAACGGAAAATTTTGTTCTGTAAACAGAAAATAACTAATAAATTTATTTTACCTTCTTTTAGCTCGTGTGTGGCCGATTTCCCTAAAACTGTCCAAACAGGCTTCAAGCATCGTAGAAGTCCATCAAACCATCTGTTTACACGGCTATTATCACAGTAATTTAGGTCACCATCTTTACTTCGAGTAAGTGACATGGTTTTTTTACAAGTTGAATTTATCACAGCAGATGATCCAAATAGGATAGTTGGTTCCACAGAGAGAGTTTTTGAGTGATCTTGAGCAAGTGAAAAACTACTGCCAAATTCATTGAAACTTGATAAATGCAATAAACTGAAAATATATTTATGCATTAAACATTTTTCACTTGACATAAAAATTATATTTATAACAGGATTATTTAAATAATACTTAAATAAATTCAATAATAATATTAAAAAAAAAAAGAATAATAAAATTCTAACAAAATATTTTACTTACATGAATTAAAAATAAAAAACAAACAGAAAATTTAAACAAAAGTAATTATACACTTAAATAAAAGAATTCTTAAATTATTTGCTGAAAAACAAAATGTGCTTTTGAAACATCGTTAGACCTTATTTTATTTATTTCTTTATAATAATAAAGTTGTATTGTCTAATGGTCAAATTCTATATGTAATAAATGTAAAACTAAATCAAAGTTTTGTCTTTTCATTTTATTATTATATATATTTTTTTTAAATAAAATCGACTTGAGATTTTTTGGTTTAAAAATCATACTGAATATCTAACAAATTATTAAACAAACATGTATTAAAAGAATTTTAAGAAAAATTAAAAAAAAAAAAAAAAAAAAAAATACTACAGTGGAAAGTCACGTATCCCGAATCGACGGGACTTCCCAAAGTCCAGATATTCGATTTTTCCGTATAATAGACCCCCAAGGTAAACAAAGCTTAAAATGATCTGAATCTAAGAAGCAAAAAATTAAACATTATTTTTCGGATAACAATGTTTTAGTATTAGAATGATATCTAATCAATCAAAAACAAAATATTAGAAAATAAATAATTATTGCTATTATAAAAATAAATATAGAAAACGAAAAATATTAATTGCTGTCTCCCCCATTTTGAACTAGAAGGAAGAAGGGGAAATTCCCCTCATTCACTAAGGTGGGTAGGTGGAGAAGAAAATTCATTTCCTCCTTATTTCTCATTCAAGTTGAGGGGGGGGGGGGGCAGTGACAAATTCTTATTTTCTCTCCCATCAGTGGCTATCAATCAAGCATAAAGGTGTGGCATGCTGATTGGGTTCTCTTTATTTTTTCTTTTGTGACTAAAGGGGATTCCCCTCCACTTTAACATTTGTTGTGTTTACACTTTTTCACAGTATTTCTTCTTCCCCTAACACTCTAATAAAAAGGTTCCAGGAAATGCCTCTTTTACTAGCCAGCTGCATAGGAAAGAAGAGGTGGGGGAGGGGACTCAGTTGTGCTCCTTTGAAAACAAATCTCCCCCCTTTCCTGCATTCCAAAGGAGGAGCTTCACTAATGGTATGGTCTTGGTAGATCTTCTGTTCCCTTTTCTGTTGATTTATGGGTTCAATGCATAAATCACTAGAAGCTAAGAAAGGAAAAAACCTGTCAAAAGATCTCCTTTTTTTTTCAAGAGAGGGGAAGGTGAAGAAATGTTTGTATATTTTGATTGTTAAAAAGTGTCCCAGAAATCAAATGGACTCTTCCAGAAAAGGGAGGTCCTGATATGGGACATTACACTGTATTGTTAAATTGTATATTGTTAGTATTATTGTTATAAGTAATAATATTACTGATTATAACAATAGTATTATTGTTATAATTAAACTATTGTTAAATTATTAAACAAAACTAGTTTTAAAGCTTCAAAACATTGCTTAACATTTTATAATTAAAAAGAATTTAATCGTTTTAACTAAGAGCTGAATAACAAAAATAAATAACAATACTTTGTTTTAATTTTCTTGAAAATAAAAACAACTTAAGATTTGTAGAATTTAAAATAATGCTAAAAAACAAATGACTTATACAGATTGAGAAATTCTTAAAATATTAAAAGAAAATGACTAGAAAAACTAAAATACATTAAAGTTAAGTGCAAATTTTTTTTTATAATAAGAAAAAAAATTAAAACAAGAAACGCTGTGTTTAAAAAAATCAAGATTAAAATAAATGTAGGCTTTGTTTTAATTTTTTAGACGACTGAAACAACGACTAATACAAACGACTGAATATTTATTGGTTTAAAAATGATAAAATTCTGTCAAATTATTATATTTGCATGAATTAAATAAATTTAAAAAAGAAAAACTTTTTATAACAATGTATAAATTACTTAAGTACAAAATACCGCTGTTAAATTGTATTGCTTAAAGAGATAATTAAAAAATGAATTTTTTTTTTTAGAGCCCTGGATCTGTGTGGCATGAAAGCACAAGGAACTACCACTTAGATATGGGACTTCACTAATAGTATTTATTTCATCTTAATTAGCAAAGCATTCAACAAATAGCAAAGCATTCATAATTCATCATAGTTGGCCAGACAGCCTAATGTGAGCCAATGCCTTCCTCTGAAGATTTCTCCATGACAACTTCAGATTTACCTTCGATCTCCAATTCTTTTCATTAATTGCAAGAAAATCAGACTCCATTGAGTCAGCCCACCTTAACTGCGGCCTTCCCCGCTTTCTTGTTCCAGTGGGTCTAAAAAGCAGTATCTTTTTTATTGTATTGTCATCACTCATTCGAATCATGTGGGCCATCCAATTCATTCTATTTATTTTTATGTATTTAATAATATCAGGTTGTTTATATATCTTGTACAGTTCAAAGTTAAATCTCCTCCTCCAGTTATTGTTTTCATTTACACCACCAAGTATACTCCGCAAATGTTGCGATACAATTTTCCTCTGTTTTGTCAATGTCCAAGCTTCAGAAGCGTATGTCAAGACTGGCCGGACAAGAGTTTTGTAGATCAAGAACTTTGTTTTTCTAGAAAGAAACCTAGATTTAATAAATCTTCTCAGCCCACAGACAGCTCTATTTGCCAGATAGAGTCGGTATTTTATTTCAGGAGTAATTCTGTTGTCAATGGTAATAATTGATCCTATGTAAGTAAAACTCCTTACTTTTTCAAATCTATAAGAATTTATTTCAAGATAGGGGTCTGGGACTGTTTTTTGAGAATAACATATATTTTGTCTTTTCTATATTTATGACTAAGCCCATTTGCCTTGCAGCCATCTCAAGGGCAGGAAGGGAACGAACAATTATATCAACATCATCAGCATATGCAAGTAGTTGTACTGATCTATTAAAAATGTGACCACTGGTATTGATGTTTGAATCACGAATAACTCTCTCAAGTGCAATATTAAAAAGAAGACAGGAGAGAGAATCTCCCTATCAACCACTTGTAAACGTGTCAAGATTTTCTGACAGAGACCCCAGAAACTTAATCTTACACTTAGTATCTTTCAATGTAAGTCTCGTCAATTTAATGAGTTTTGAAGGTATTTTAAAAGTATTCATTGTCTCAAAAAGGTAGTTTCTATTGATACTATCAAAAGCAGCCTTGAAAGCATTCATAATTAATGAAACTATTTTATTGTCACCAGACTAAATGTTCATAAATTATACAAAAATATTTTGTTCTATTTAACTCTAATTATATATATATTATGAGATGTCCATTACTTGAATAAGATATTACAAAAGGCAGCAACATGAACAGTATCTGATGAAGATATGAAAAAACATGAAATCAGCTATTTGAAGCAAATTTACATCTGAAGAGATGTAAATTTGAAATTTTTGAAAAATGCAAATGAATTAAATAATTATTTTTACCTTCCACCCATATTAGACCTTCTGTAGCCATTTTGTAGGCTTGATTCAGCAAGGGACAGGCCATGTAACTTTTTAGCACTTCGTAAATCTGCTATACTACATGATGTCCGCATGGCAGCTTTTTAAAGATTAGCCAGGGTCTAAAAAAAAAAAGTATGTTAAAACTTTTTTTTTAAGAAATAAAATACAACCAACAAGACTTATTGAGATGCTAAGCGATGGGATTATGTTATTTTAGGGCAACTATTTTCAATAAATTTATACTTCTACATTTAGAGAACAGGTTTTACTTTTTGATTAATTCAATTTAACTAAATGTATAAATGCTATTAAAATTCTAAACTCACCAAAAAAAAAAAAAAAATAAATAAATAAACAGCAATTCAATAGCACATTTATAAAATAATCAGATTGTCAGTTAAAATGCAACTAGGAAAAATTTGACCAGTTTGAACTAATTTTAGCACAGTCATTGTCAATTGGAGCAACAATCACATCATTAAGGCTTGCGTGAAAAAGGACAATCATTATTAAATTATTCGTTCACTCAGCAATTATCATGTAATTAACAATATAGAGAATAACATAGTTGAATGCAGAGTCGGCACACATTTATGATCATATTCTTTTAGAAGCAAGGCCATTATTGTCACAAACTGCATGTGCCTGTTAGCATTTGTTATACATGTACACATTGACAGGACATGCATAATTTTTCGATGTTTAGCAACAAAAAAAAAAAAAAATTAGACGAAAGATCTTTATTTTTATTTGAAAAATATTCAAAAATATAGAATATTTTAAGGCACATTATAGGATCTGGAAATTTTTGGGGGAGTCGGCCTTATCTTGATATATGAGGCTAAACCCTTTTATCAATTTTCCCAGGCTCAAGTTAGATGTATTTGTAATTTTGACTTATTGTAGATGAACTACAACTGTTAAAGCAAAAACATTCATAAACTCTTCCAGTTTATAGCTAAATTTGAATTGATAAAGCTGAAAGTGAACATTTCAAATATATAAAGGCACCCATTGTCACATTAACAGGGGTGATTGTGACACAAAGTGAAAAACCCAGAAAAATTTGATATTAATTCATATACTATGCATGTTTCGTATTTAACATAATTTTTTTAAAAATAAAATTTATAATTAAATTATCTACCAATGCTGAATATCACAACTTTATAGTAACTAATTTAAGAAAAATCTTATTTCTTGCAAAAATCGCAATGTAGTATATTTAAAATTGTGTGAATATGAATCGCGATGTTGGATTTTTAAAATCGTGGTGTAAGATCTTTAAACCATGAGAATACAAATCGCAAGGTTTAACTTAAATTAGGAAAATACGTAAATCAATGCTAGATATTTAAACCGTGTGAATAGGAAACGTGACATTAGCGGAATCCACAGTAGTTTTAAATTTCTCTAAATGGGGAAAAATCGCCAAACTAAAAGAATTAATTAGCGGATTTTTGCCCGAAGAATCATGTGTATGTAAACTTTGCATTAGCGGGAATAAGTGAAACTTTCCAAATTTGAACTTTAAATTGAGGAATTCCGTGAAAATTTCGGCAGGTTACAAGTTTTTAAATAGCCTAAGTCTTAGAACCAATGGTCTTGAAAAATGCGGAATTCTGAGATACTCCCAGAAAAATCGTAAGTCCTGCTCCAATTTCTAGACCTGGAAGGATAATATGAAAAACCCAGAAATCCGGGATACCCTAGGAATACAATCACCCCTGCATGAATTAAAATGTTTACAAAAAAAGACTTTTTAATAAATAAACATAAATATGAAAAGATAAAAAGCAGTGATATTTGATATTGATAATGAATTTTCTTTAGGTGTTAACTTTTTGAGAATTGAACAGTAATTAAACATTTAACTAATTAAATAAAAATGTATAGAGTCCAATGCACCCTTTTTTTAAACATTTATACTAATTACATTTATGGGTCACAACAGTAGGGTTGTTAAAAAAAAACTACTGAAAAATTTCGGGTAGAAAGTTGTAACATGGTGAGTATTTTAATACTTAATTACCAGAACAATTATGCAAGTTATCAGAGACAAAATTGACACACAATAAGTAAAAACGGGACCTAGAAAATTTTACTGCTGATATATTTAATTCTAATTAGTTTTTTCACACCTATAAAAAGTAATACACACAAGAGGAAATTTGAGACTAAGTTAAATAAATTATGTCAAGGTATATAGTAATTCGATAAAATATTAATAGTAGCACTGATTATCACAATTTTCTTTTTATATAAAGCTTAACTTTTTGAAGAAAATATTTCTACCATCTCAATAATTAATGGATCAAAAGCTAAAAGGAGGTAACAATTTTTGTACAATGTTTCAAATATTGATCAGTAAAACAAAACAGAATTAAGTTTAAAATAACTAACTTAATTTTGTTCTAATTAAAAGGGTAGGTTATTATTTACATAATTGCAAGCTGAACATAGCCTGCAAACAAAAACAACTACTATTCGTAAACAAATTATATAGAAACAAACTAACAAGGAATTAATTTTCACCAAAACAATCGATTCATTTAATGTGTTTTCTAAAAAAATTTACATTTTTTAGTGTATTATTTTCACCCGAAGAGAAGCATATTTATAATTTTTTTTAAGCAAATCAGTACAAAAAACAAACAAAACAAAATTCTTTACGCACAATTTAACACCAAAGGTAAAGTTACAGTTTGATTATTCAAGTAAAGAATGCTTGGAATGTTAAAACGCGGTAGTTTGACCCGCGGTAGCACATTCCAGTACTCACGCTTATGTGGGGCCGTTTAAGTTGCATGCGATGAAAGAATATCCAATCACCGTCGAGACTGTCGATTGGTAAGTTTTCACGCATGAATATAAAAATGACAACTGAAATTTTCCTTATGGGACTTCGTAAAGTAAATTGTTGCTGAGCTTCAAGCCAAAACTCAATCATTCGCCTTATAGAAGCCTCTTCTTTGCTCTGAATATAAACAAAAACCTGGGGCCTCCCTGACCGAGAAGTGTCTTCAGCCAAACGCTGAACAAAGCGAGGAGGTGGTTCGAATTCCGCCGTAACCCTGACTGTATTCGTCGTAATGTCCTTCTCTGAATTGCTCTATCCGTACTTCTACTTAAAAAAGGCTTATAAGTCTATAAATTTACACAAAGCAGGGCTCGTTACGTAATAGAACCGATTGAACCTCCTTCTTTTCTTTAGAGACCTCCTCAATTCGTGATTTCGATGCTCGAATACGCCATCTGGGGCGAAAACTGATTTCATGTCTTTACCCTTCTTCTTTCCCTCTCCCTAGTTGTTTAGGAATAAAAAAATATAAAAAATACCCGAATAACTTTTGTTTTAATGATCGAATTTTTACGAACTAAGTGTTAATCATAATGATTCCTGGTTGTGACTTTAAATATGCTAATTAATTAGTGATAAACGCTATTAATTAAATTACAAAATCAGACACGTAAACGTACATTCTCCGAATATACATGTATTTTTTTCACATATTTGGAATCCTGACCCTTGAAATAGGGGGGGGGGTAGACAAATTTTGAAAAAATTGAGTTGCAATAAAATTTAAATATATGGCGAGAGTTTAAAAAAAACACCAAATTACCTCGCTGTGTATAAGGTGAAATAATTGAAAACAACCATAAAGGAACAGAATGTCATTTTTGGGGCTGCTTTCTGGGCAAAGAAAACAGATTGCTTTCTTTTTAATCTCCTTTGAAAATAAATTTTGAATCGATTAAGAAATTATTTATGATTTTCCATGATTTTAGAATCTGAACGTTGGACTTTTTATCTGACATTATTTTTTTAGCAAAAAATTTGGAGGGCCTGAAAACGTTAGCGATTCTGATTTACAATAACAGCGTTTTCTAAAATTCGCAGCATTTCTTTTCGCTAAAATTGAAAAATTTTTGTAAATGTTAAGTGACATTTTAAAAGCATTTTGATATATATATATATATATATATATATATATATATATATATATATATATATATCAAATATTTAAGTTATATGGTTATCTTGAACAAGTATGATTTGCAAATAGCAATAGCTTATGTTTCTATAGCTTATGTTTCTATAGATTACGAAACAGCCTTTTGCAAACATGTCACTCCGTTCAAACATGATTAACAGGCTCTTTCGCTAAGCTCTTCGATTGCGATCAGTTACTTATTTTTCACATAATATGGCTACTAAAGTTTCTATGTTTCTAGGAAATAAAAACAATTGAAACTTTAGATTTCACTATAGAAAAATACTTAGATTAATATGGTATAATAAAATTTATACCTCATAATTCAAAATTTTTCATCCACAATTAAATTAAATTATAAATAATAATAAATAATTATTAAAAAAAATTTTGCATTAAATTATCTTTGGGAAAGGGATTTTATAAGTAGGTATATATATTTTTTTTTGAATTGCTTAATTAGTTTTAAAAATATGACTAAAAACGCAAAAAGTGAAATTAATATTAAGGGGCCCAAACTTTGAGTCGCTCTCCTGACCATATATCCCAGATTGCAGCTACCTTCTATATTTTGAAGGTTAAGAATCCAAATATGTAAGAACAAATGTTTGTTTATTCAGTGAAAGTACGTTTTTGTGTCTGTTTTCGTAACTTAATTAATAGTTAAGACTAAATAATTTGTAACCATAAGGATAATTAAGATTAACTGTTAGTACGCGAAAATCAAAACAATAGAACGAAACTTATTCTGGGGGAAATTAACCTTTTTTTGCCTATAGTACTAAGATATTTTCTCTTTTCTTAATATTTTCGTATTTAACTGTCACAAATATTTTTTTTAAAATTTCCATGACGTTTCTTAAAAACTACGTTTACTGTAGTTTTCAGCTCCATATAGTTTCCTTACTTAAAAGTTTTTAATCTGCTTGAAAATCAACAGAGAAATTGCCAGACTTCCTTCTCCTATGACTCTCCACACGCTACAGGTGAAAGCACGCGAAGTGTTGCCATAGGTAGAGAGTTCTGCTTTATGCCATCTGTAGCCTATTTCGATCGCCAGTACGAGGAAAATACTTACATTGAAAATAAAACAGTTCAGAGACTCCGTCGTAGCTAGTAGCTCTAGAAAGTGGTTGGGTATTTACTAATCAGGTTCTTTTTTTGTTAACGATCGAAGGTGTGTAAACCACATGCAGTGTGAACGTTTCTCATTAAGGACCATTCTCACTGGATGCGAAATATTTAAAAAAAAAAAAATCAAGTAAGTGATAATCTGGTTAGTGAAATTATTTTTACCTATTAAAAACACACCATTAAGGTTCTCGTTTGCATGCATTCAGTGTGAAGGAACTTTCTCACTGAATGCGGCTCACTTACTTTCGATAACGAGAAAAATTTTTCATAACCAGGCTCCTACTCTTCCTCGACCGTTTTAGGAAGTCCGTGAACCGCATTCAGTGGGAATGACTCTTTCGAATATCAGAGAAACTGTTGTAGATAAAAAGAACCGCATGGAAAATGTGTCTCAAATGCGCAAAGGATACTATTTTTCTGACATTATATTCTAAGAAAATGCAATAAAAGCAAAACTGACCTTATTCTTTTTTAAGGGCCAATTTTATTGAATGCGGCTCACGCATTTCCGATCTTTGTCCAGGGAGAATGAGTCCATTTATCTTGACTATGATTGGAAGTGCGTGAACTGCATACAGTGAGAATGTCCCTCAAGTGATATATTTGGCGTTTCATCGCTTTTGAAATAAATTTCAGGTCTTAAAACTAGATAATTTTAACTATAGTTCTTCTTGCAGTTTATTTCTCGATAAATAGTATTTGCAGAATATTATTATTTTTATTTGTTTAGTTGTTGTTGTAGTTCATTTACGTCGCACTAGAGTTGCACAATGGGCTATTGGCGACGGTCTGGGAAACATCCCCGAGGATGATCCGAAGACATGCCATCACAATTTTGATTCTCTGCAGAGGGGATGGCACCCCTGCTTCGGTAGCCCAACGACCTGCACGCGAATTATCTGTTTAGAGTGTTTATTGTTTCTCTTTCATATTAAAAACAGTTGCTATCACTTGCCAGTTGTTATTTTTAAGTTGTTAATTGTTGTTTTTTAATTGCAATAACTCACCCATTCAGTTTTTTTTTGTTGCAACTGCTCATTTTTAAACATAATAAACAATTTTATTCGAGCTAGCACCATTATTCAATATTTTCAAACTGAAACTCTATTATTTTTTATTGCAGTTCAATTCGTTACACTGCATTCAAATGCAACTTTTTTCAAAAGTTATTAAGTACGATTCCAAATAAAATTATGAAAAAAAATTTAAAATATTTTTCCACTCATGCGCAGTATAATGATATTACTTTAAATACTCATATCTTGAGCAATTTTTAGCGAATTGTTTTCGAAATTTAAAATATTTTTATGATTAATTAAAAACTGCTCTAAAAATTTTGTTTAATTTTATTGAATATTTCTGCAGTTATAGTAAAAACGTAAGTAAAAAAAACGATTTATTTTTTTTAAATTTTTTTTTATTATAAAAATGTCGATATTTTCATGAATATTTAAGTTAGGTTTACGCAATTTTGTGCAGTTATTCCATATTATAATCAACGTAATTGACATGAGTTACAAGCTCATCTCTGTATTTTTCTCATAGGGTGTTCGAAACATTCTTTTTTTTAAATAATTTAACAAAAAGGAAATTAACCCTAATGGAAGAGACACTTTGAGTTTTAGACAGTTTCTTAATTTCCCAAGAATAACTTCAATGATTATTTATAACTTTAGAGATGTTTATGAGATTTTTCATACTTATCAATAAGATTTAAAGCTTTCAGAGGTTTGGGATAGCTAGTAACTTGTTTGGGCAATAAGCTAGTAACTTGTATCGATTATTTTTGTTGTTATTTTTAATAACCGCATAAAATTTCGTATATCAATAAAGTTTTGTTTTAAATTTTTAAGATATTAAAAACCAAACTTTTTTTTCATTAATTGCCAAATATGATTCACTACAAAATGAAGAAAAATATTTAAAAATTTTTCAGCTCATGCGTAGTACAAGAGAACTATCTTAAAAACTTATTCTTGCTCTATTTCAAACGAATTTTTTAAAAAATTTTAAATAAATAATTTAAAAATAATTTTTAAATTACTCCAAATATTTTGTTTAATCACATCGAATATTTATACAGTTATAGCAAATAACCTCAAGGCAAAAAATTATTTTTTTATTATGAAATCATCCATATCTCCTTAAATATTTACTCTAGGTTTACTAGGTAAACTTTCATTTTTTACCATTGACCAAATTTTATTTTATTTTATCACCGTTGTTGAACAGCCGACCGAATTTTGAGTTTTCGACTACCAGTGTTCAACTCCGTAGCCTTGAAATTTTGAACTCAATCGAGAAGGAACTCCTTTATCATGTGGGTATTGGGAGAAATTTACCTTCATAGAGGACTTTTTAATGGAGTTACCTCTCATTTGCGTTACATGGAGAGGAAAACCTCGAAAAACTGCTAGGGTTAGCCTGACGGCAAGAAATATCTAACACCGAAATTAGGTATAAAACATCCCGAATTACTTTGATTTTGTCTCACTTTCTCTCCATTTCACTCACCTATCTCTCCGAATATGTTGCAAAAAGTTAGGACGTTTAAAGGAAAAATAAAATTGAAGAGGTTTGTGAATGAACGTGTTAAAACACTCAATTTGTCAGGTTTAGGACAGTATCTATTTATATTACACTATCCTGTTCATGTCTAGTGGCACAAAATGCCCCTCTTCTGTTTTGTTCACCTTCTCTGCCGGTCAGTATCAGCAGATTTCAATTTTGATCAATTCACCAATACCGTTATGTATGTCTCGTCCTTCATCATTTTTCTATATGTCTTTCTCATTTATGTTTATACTGTAAAAAATTCCAGATCCAATTACGGTAAAAAAAGTACTGACACATCCTGTAAAACCACTTTAACATAAAATCCATTTTCACTGTAAAATTTATCACCGTAATTTTTACAGTAACATTTATTCAACTGCAAAGATTTTACATTAAATATTACTGTAAAAATACGGTATATTAGATTTTATTTTGTGAGAGTTTACTTTTACGGTAAAAAGTTCTAGTACCCTGAGTGTCGGTACTTTTTAACGTAATTTGATTCGTATTTTTTTTACAGTGTACCATCCCACATGCCATATACATGTTGAGGCTACTGATGGAATTTTATTTGTTGGCATTTGGTTGTAAGTGTAACACAGTAGTTTATTTTGAAATTTTTTTAAAAAAGGTGGTTTATATCTTCATTTATTTACGTAAACAAGATTTATTTTAGTTAGATTGATTTCCATCATGTTTTTATCATTTTAGACGATTCTGTATTGTTTCAATTTAGCAAATTTAGAAAATTGAAGAGCTTAGTGAAAAAAAAAGTTTAGAGACATTTTGAAAATATTTAATTTTTCAGGCATAACGATTGGTTGTATGTGTAGCACAATAATTAGTTTTGCAAGTCAAATTATTATACTATACATACAACCAAGTAAAGGAATAGTACCAAGTAAGTCATGCAATTCTTATTTACGCTAGTTAAAGAATAGAAATGAATTGGCATTTCCATTCCTTTACTTGCGTAAATAAGAATTTTTTATGACTGGTTTATGATCAAATTCTCTTGGTTTTAGAAATATCCTGAATTGTTTCAAGTTTATGAGATAAATGATACGATTATAAAATGCATTTTACTAATTTTTTTAATGAAAACAAAGCGAAGTTTTATATTGAGATTATCGTTTCATTAATAATAATTAAAAAAAAGGTGTGTAAAAATAAATAAAAAATTGCAACCCTCCGCAAATTTCATTAGGTTTAACTTCTTTGTGGAGACATGAAAAGTCGTAAAATAAATAATTGAAATTTTGCTATTAAGGAATTCTTAAAGATCATACAAAAAATCAAAAAGAAATTAAAATTTGACGCATATAAATAAAAACTAAGGCAAACAACGTTAAAGAGAACAAAAACGTTTTTGTGCTCTTTAAAGTTGTTTGCCTTAGTTTGTATTTTAGCACAAAAGTCGCCCACTTGTGCATATAAATAAAATTCCAAAATCCTTTTGCAATCAGATTAGAACTGACAAATTCGGAGTTATTTGAATCCACCAAACAAAAGTAAAACTTTTTAATTTCGGAAAATATGCTTGAGTAAAGCAGTCAATTATTTATATTCATTTCCAAAAAAAAAAAAAAAAAAAAGATTTTAAAAGTATATTAATAGTGTTAAATCAATTCTCAGTAAACAATAGCGGAGATATTTATGTCAACTACTGAACATAAAGCTTAGGGCAAGTGTTATTGAGTCTTGATTTCAGCTTAAGCCGTTTTACTTCGATTTGTTTGCGATAAATGATACGTAACGTAATTCAACGTAATTTTTTTTAATATTGTGTTGTTTAATAAAAGTTTATTATAATGAATTTAAAGCACGAATTTTTATGTAGGTTCTTTATTTAAATTTTAAAAAAATCATAGTCTATAGTTTCTATCACGATAAGCTTTCTTACTATAGGTCTTCTCTTTAAAATATCCCAGAAAGTTAAAAGCAACAGTCTATTCTTATTTTTTTTCTAACCCATAAAAGTTATTACAAGAGTTAATTAAAAAGTTTCGTGTTTCAATTTTGTGTTTTTAAAGACTGAAATAAAAAGCAAACACTAGGTATGTATGACTTTACTACGTGTATATTGTAAGAGTGACCTAGAATTAATAATATTTGCGAATGTCTAGTTGAATTGGGATTTATATTGTCGCGGAGAAGGAAAAAAAAATCATGCATATATCTTGGTATGCGTGCTTTATTCTACATTCAGAAAAAATGTCGAGTCAAAATTATTAGAATATAGAAAAATTTACTGTGTTTTCTGATTCGATGAGAATATCAGATATTACGGTAATATTTACTGTATCGCTTAAGAAATGACTTTTGGTAAAATGACAAATAAAATATTGTTTTATTATCAAAGCATTTGGTAATAAATTTAGTGAAATTATTTTCTGAGAAATAATTCCACCAAAATAGTTGGTAATTTTAGCAGTTTTACTATAAATTTAGATAACTCGAAAATTATCACCTTGATAGCCATTACTTTATTTAGTAAATGCATGTTAACTTAGATTTTTATTAGTTACTTTTTTCTTCATTTCTACTTTAGCTATGATCAAACCTTAAAGCTAGAAAAAAAATTCATATTTGTAAATATATAAATGCTTGGACAAGGCTTAATTAGATCAGTAACTTCACTGCTTCTAACAGGCTGTCCTACGTCCTAACATTGAAGCCGGGAGATTCAAATTACGCCGTAACCGTGAAGTTATATGGCAAGTAGGAGAATAGATAGCATAAAATGGAGACGGACATGATAACGATGCATTCTAGATTCTGGTGGGATTCGAACCCGCTTTTTCGGACTACAATGAATGTATCTTTGTAATATATTTCTCTAACTTATGCTATTTGTTCATCAACTGGACTAGGGCTTATAAACCGTACCTTAAAAGAGCTCACAAGCTTGCATATATAAAACAATAAATAAATACATTTGTTTTACATACATATGATGACTTGTGTTTTCGATTCAAGGAATGGTTTATAAACCCATGTCAAATTAAAGATTAGATAGCACAAATTTAAGAAAAATGATACAAATATACTTTATGGGTTAGCTTCACGTTTCAGAGCGTTTGGCAGAAGGACAATAACCCTCATTTTTAATAATATTCAATGTTTGGTTGTTTGACTTGCTATAAATCCCAGGGTCCTCCCTGACCGAGTGGTATCGGCGCCTTGCTATCTTACTACCTTTTCAAAGCCCTGCAACAGCCCCTGCGTGTTCTTCGAGCTACCTTTCTCAAACTTGATCTAGCTGATATCAGACTGACAAGAGTTCATAAGCTGTTCTTTGTATCGTGCTTTCAAAACCTGCCTAGTTAAGCGAATAAATAAATAAATTTCACCACACACGTAAAATAAGCCTAAAGGAGACACCTTAGCATCATCTATTAGAGTTTAGCATCTTTATTTGATAAATTGAAACTATCATTCATGCCCCTTTTCTCTTTGTTATAATTGAGAAATATTTTAGGATAAAAAATAATTTATTCGCATCTAATGCCCATTAGGGTCTATTTCCATTCTTCTTGCTAAAATATATCAAATCTTAAAATTACCAAATAATTGGTAATATTATCATGATTCTTCATAGAAGGGAGTGGAAACCATTTTTACCCTGTTAAATTGATCTTAAGTGTTGTATTCTTGCTAAATGTGTGAGTTACAAGAACTATAATATAAAAAACCCGAATGCTCAATGAACGAAAAATAACGAACAGAAAAATGATAAAATAAATTATTTAAATAGATCTTTTTTTTAAAATCAGAAATGCCGTTGCAATGCTAATGAGTTTCCTTTGCCTAGAATTCTTTTTCTCAAAGTATAAATGTGACATCAAGAAACAATGTGCCATACTGAGCTTACTTCTGTCTCTTCTGGTCAGAGAGAGGGAGAGAGAGTTAGGCATATTGACATCTACCCTTGGCTGAAAGCAGCTTGCAATGTATGGAACAAATACTTTAATTTCAATACTTAAATGAAAGGCTTATCATCAAATCGATCGGTTTTAACTCCTTTATAACATCTTGAAAGTTTCTAAAGCCAAATGTTTTTTTTTATTTTTTTATTTATTATTATTTTTTTTTTTTTTTGAGTTAGAACCGAAATTTGATGTTGCATTCGATTAACATATCAATCATATCAATCAATATCATGCTATATTTTCCTTAATATCTTTACAATCCACTCAACACCGTTAAAATTATTCCAAACAACAAAATCATTAATTATCCATCAACTAACTTTTTTCTTGGAAAAATGATTGTATATGAAATGTTTTTCTTCAATTCATACTACAGACAAACTTTTTATCAAGTGCAGTAACTTTCATTAGCACCTTTGCGCATAAATTTTATGTTTCTTCAAAATGCGCACAACGTCAATATTTTAACTATGTAAGTTTGAAGAGATTAATTGCGAAACATACGAAATATATATTATTAGCAATTTTGAAAATTCCCATCCCACGCATCCCTCTTTCTTTAGTATGCTGATGTCACAGCTGCTTGCCATTATGGATATTGAACATCCCGTTCTGCGCCAAGGATAGTTAAGTCATTTAGATATAAATGAAAATTAATGATCTAAGTTTATCTCGTCAGCACCAGAGAAGTATCGGCAGGAAGGCTTGATTATCAGAATTTTAATTTTATTTCAACTTAGAACATTATTATGATTTTAAAGAAACTTCTGTGCTATATATACGTATCCTATTATAAAGGCAATTTGACAAGCTCACAAATTAATCTCGGCATTATGAATTGAAAAACAATTCTCTTTTAACTTTCGATGAAATGGGAAGACCTGAACTTCCAAGTAGTAGTCTTGTTTAAAAATTTAGATTTTAGTTTTTTCCGTAGTTTCAAAATATAATAACATCTGTTTCAGTTAAGCACTTAGTGGTAATATTTATTTATCATTATTGAAAAAGAAGGGACATTTTAATAATTTATTTGATCAATATCGAACTATTAAATAAATAACCCCAAGAAACTGAAGTGGTGAAATATTACTTGATAAAAAAAATCTCATTGGTTTCAAAAAAATATGCAGATGGAAATGAAAATATTTTTGAAGGTATTTTCATTCACGGAACATAGATGGCACTATCGTACACAATGCAATTCCTGCGTTTTTGAAGTGCTGTAGCAGCTAATTCCCTACTGTACGAACGCAAATAGTTTAGTTTTGGAAAATACTGCCTATTTTCGATTAAATTTTGATTGATCTATAAATATAAGGCCAGAGAAAGTACTCACAAAGCTGATTATCTCTAATAAACTGATAAGTGGCACAGTTTTACTTCTGTTTTTATTATCGGGACATATGTGTCCCTCTCGTCTTGGATAGTGGGAACGCATGATTCCAACAGTCCTATGTGATCATTGGTTTTCTTTACAAAACTACTCATTGAAGAGTTCTGGGACACATATGTCCCAGTTGTCAGGACTGATGGGACATATATGTCCCGGTCCTAAATCAGTGTTTAAAATCTTCCTAAAAATAAAACATCTTAGTTTTAGCATTCTAGTGTGCCCTACTCATAGTTTATGTTATCAAAATTGTTCTGTTGTAAAAAAGAAAAACTCGTCGCGAAAGGGTTAAAGCGTTATAAAAGAATGGTATTGAGCCAATTAACAATAATATTTTGACGTGATATTAATATCAACATACTAGTTAGAATAATTAAATTGTTAATTTCAATTGCTATTTAAATAAACCTAAAGCACATTGAGTTTTTATCTATTACATTAGTTGCAAATAACACTCTTCAAACAATATTACATTAGTTGCAAATAACACTCTTCAAACAATATTTTTGAACACGTGAGTTTTGATTACTAAAGCTTCTATTGGCCAGAAGAATAGCTCCAGATTTAACCCCTTACCCTAACGTTTAAACTTTTTTTGAGACAGAAAAATGTGTTTTTTTCTTTTTTCTTTTTTTTTCTTTTCTTCTTTCTGTTTCGTTGGGTCAAAAGTAATATGACAAACATTGCTCTATATTTTTTTTTGTTATTTTCACTTCCATTTTATGTCCGTTTTGCATTCCGTTTTTATATTTAATTCCGGTTTTATTATTTTATTCCGTTTTGTTTTATTTCCAAAACGACATATACATTTCATTTAGACGATTTTTCATTTCCTTAAAAGAATAAGATAAAAAAGAAAATTTCAATTAAAAAAAATAAATAAAAAAACAGCAACGTATCATTTGATTTAGTCGCAAACCGGCCCCTAAATGATAATTTCTCGGAAAAGTTTATTTATTAACAAATGAGAGCAAAATCCTTAGATTAAAAAGGTACTTAAAAGAAGAGCAACGTTTCCGTAGTAGTTAAAAAAAAAATCCTCATAGAATCAAAACTGAAATTTGGGAGAATCCATTAAATTTACATAGCTTGAAAACATTACCAGAAGTGAAAGGGTTAAGTCACTCTTGGAGGATACTTCTTTAATCATTAATAAGACAACAGACACTCTCGAGGAATTTTTTGTAAAATGGTTGTAAAAAGCAATTAACAACTTATACTTCAGTCATACTTTAATGATTAACATTCAATTTTGCTTGCAAACGTAAATAAAATATAACTTATTAATTTTTTAAAAATATTTTTTATATAAGTATTTATTTTTAAAACTAAAACGTTACAGTAATTAACGGTATACGCTTTTCCATTCCATCAATCATTCAAAGATAAAGTGAACTCCAAATATCGGGCTTTAAAATTATTAAACAAAACAAACTAATAATTGTAAAATTCTGGTTTAAGACAGACTGGTGAAAGCTTTATTTCGATTGCAAAATTTAGAAGAGTAGTTAAAAAAAAACTTTGAAAATTCCCTTTTAAAACACATAAGTTTTATACCAGCTATAAATTTCAATTGATTGAATAAATAGGAAATAGCCTTGCATCACATACGCTATGCATATTTCGTTTCTGTCTCATTGATGAAACCTTCTTACTTCCTATTACTACATAAATGTTCAGCCTACAGATTAATTTTCTAATATTTTAGAATGTTGTTTTTCGGTATTTTATTTTTTATTTTATAACTGTCGTTGAAAAGCCGACCCAATTTTTGGGTTTACGACTACCAATGCTCAACTCCGTAGCCTTGTAATTTTGAATCCAATCCAGAAGACAAGGAAATTCCTGGACCAAGTATTGGGAGAAATTTGCCTTCGTTTAGAACTTTCTGATGGAACTCACCCGCATTTGCGTTACATGGAGAGGAAGACCACGAGAACCTCCCACGGTTAGCCTGACGGCAAGGGGACTCAAACCCATGATCCATCTACCACTGAGGATATTTCACTTCAACACTGTGGTCGGTGCAAGCCGGATGCGGAATTCGTATCTACCAGCCATCGCCGGGATCGAACTCGGTTCACCTTATTGAAAGGCGAACGCTGTATCCCCTGAGCCATCGTGGTTCTATTTGTTTTTCGGTATTTTATGTCCGTCGTTAAACAGCCGACCCAAATTTTTTGGGTTTACGACTACTGATGTTCAACTCTGTAGCCTTGTAATTTTGAACCAATCCAGAAGACGAGGAAACTATTGGATCAGTACCCTCAGATGTATTGTTTTGTTATGAGAACATAGAGGAATTTGCAACTCGACGGATTTAACGTGCACCAGTCACCATTTACTACACGGTGAGTCTTCGGCTGGCGGGGATCGAATCCACGACCTCTTGGACATGGGTGCAATGCGCTACCAGCCAGGCTATCCCGGCCCCTATGTTTTTTGGTATTGCACATTTTTCAGTTACAGTTTTGCTATGAAGACAGTGAGTTAAATTCGAAGAACTTCTCTTTCAAAGGTGGCCTGAAAGTTTTCACCCTTTGCATAAATTGCCACGATCATGAGGCTTCTGCCAAGAAGGAAATTTATTCAAATCCTCTCCTTGTCTTCAGTGACTGTCTTCAAGTCAATGGTCTTGTAAATCTAGTTTGACTTCCTCGACTTTTGAGGATTAGAAATAACAAAAAATTTTTATAAGTAGTAATTTAATGTGCACAAGTAAGAACTCTAATTCTGCACAACCTGCCATCTATTCACGTAAAATAGTTTCTGAAAACTGCCCACTTATATTATTGTTGGCTTAAGCAATTATGCTATTTTGCAATATTATTCGCTAAAATAAGATATGATTAACAGCCGTTTAAAGGAACAATTTATATACTTTGATAAAATCATATTATATCATTTTTTGTATTAGGAAACATTTTGTAATCTGTTCTAAAATTATTAGTAAATTGTAACAAACTTTATGCAGAAAATATGATAACAGGATTTTCCTACATTTAGGAAAATGTATAAAAGGTTTGTTTATATGAGAGAAATTTAACGAGTAGGTATATTTATGAGTAGACAAAACGTTCAATGTGACTTTAGTGCGACTGCTGCTTTATATTCTGTTGCAATTAAGAAAATTATTGGCGTCATTCCAATATGCAGCATCACTGTTTCGAGTTAAATTTAAAAATCCTGTAATTTATGGTAGTGTAATTTTATCAAAAAACAATATTAATTATAAATCGATTTAAATGTCGGCACAACCAGTAGTACACGGTGGCAAAATTTTATCATTGAATAATATCAATCTTAAAAATGTTTAAATTTAAAACAAATTGCATAAATTTTATAAAACTATTTGTCAACAAAATTAAGTGAAAAATGTGCCACGTGATCCTATTTTTCCTCATAAAATATTATTGAAATCTTTCAGTAAAACAAAGTCACTGGATAACAAGCTAACTTGCTGTCATTTGGTAGGAATCCAAATACTTTCTTTAAGTTGGGTTTCTTTCAGAAGCTAATATCTTGTTCCCAGTGTCGCACAAAATTGTCGCACGAAAGCACAAAAATTTGAAAATATGCCATCATAGAGACTTAACTTCTCTTTAGAAGTGATTTCTTTATGCAATTGAAAAAACTGTTAACTTAAATTTTAAAATTTGATTGTTTTGATAATTATATAAGAATCTTTAGAACACATTTCATATAATTATTTAAAGTCAGATTTATCTTTTTTTATACACAATATAAAAAAGAATATGCATGTGTTCATTTGTCACAAAAAACCGTCTTGATATGAAAAGCAATTAATTTTCTTCTTCTAAATGTTCAAAAATAGATTTTTTAGCTTTATTTTTTCACATCCTATTTTCGATTTTTTTATGTGAAACAGCTAAATAATGATAAATTTGTCCTTTATGAAGGCCAAATGAGAATTATAATGCATCAACTTTGGTCAATCGGAATTATTATGCAACATTTAAAAACTGCAATAACTTGTTGTTTATTAAAAAATTTACATTATTTATTGTCCTTGTGTCTATTCGGTAGAAATTATATCATTTTATGTATACGTATTGCTAGCACTTAACATTTTAAAGGAAAGTATATCAAAAACATATGGTGTTCTGATTGGCATCGTAAAATGTGATGTTTCTGGTTTCATCTTTTCTGGTTTTCAATGGCACCCCGTAATAGATATAATAGCGAAGATAGTTCTGGATTTTTTGTAAGCTGCGGAAATACTATTAGATTCTGAAACAGCTATCATTTCTGTAATTAATGAACTATATTGGCCTAAAAAATTTGTAATTTGATTGTGTTTCTTTTTCCTTATGTATTGAACTTAGTTAAATCTCATACAGGGTACATATTTACGGTATTCTTATAGATAAGGCAAAATAATATTCAGACTCCTTGTATAACGAAAGTAACATATTCAAATATCGAAACTTAAGTCTTTTTGCTTATTTTCTATGCCATAGCTATTAAGAATACAGTACTGTTAGAATGCCTTACTGTTAGAATGCCCCGAGCGTGTGATGTTGGTAAGTTTTTTGATAATTTAGATAAAAATAAAATTTTATACAAAATTCTAATTGTTAAATTGTCTAATAAAATATGTTTCCTTATATCAATGAAAGATTTTATTATTGTTAAAGTTTACTTGTGTATTTCATTGAAAAACTGAAAACAAATATTGAAATTAATAAGCGGTTGTTGAAATTCGTTTTTTTTTTCATCTTTTCAATCGGCACCAACAGCATCGTTTTTTAAGGACTTAACAATATCAGAAAAGAAGTCAACCTCTCTTGAAGGGAAATTTGGTGAATATGCTAAAGTATTTCTTTGCATAGGAATGTTTTTGTTATGCAAATTCCTTTATTTATTACATAGATAAAGAGTGGAACTGTCTTTTGAAGACTTTCAATATTGTATAATGAAAATAAAGAGAAATTGCGAAGGATAACGCTCAAAATAACGTTGCCAAAATGAAAGGGCAAAGCAAGCATAAAAAAGAATAAATATCGCATGGAACATGAAGTTGCAAAGACTATCTGGAGCCGCTAGAGAGTATTGCAAATTATACGAAATATGGAAATGCAAAGACAATAAATAAAAATCATTCTACATCATTTTAGTTTTACTGTATTTCCTCACATATTACGAATTCATGACCAATTTTACGATGCTCAAAGATTTGGCCAGATGGAGTAGCGTACCTTTGCAAACGTATTCATGTGTATCTCGAACACAACCTGCTTCCTCAAAAGTCTGGAAAAAACTTGGATCCACAGTGTAAAGTAGTGGGCCTCCTTGTGATGCACTCTAGGAAAAGCCTAATCCACTACAGTTTCAGAATACGATTCCATGGAGAATTATTGGTTATCGACCCATCTCATCTTCCCTCGAGGGGTCTGGAATTTATATATTGACAGGCAAGAGAGAAATTTATGAACTCGCCACACACTAGTCCATGAACGTATGTTCAAGTACTATTGCTGGAAAACTTGGAGCCTCACCTGTAGCTGTATTGGTCGTAAATGTGTAGCATGCTGGGAAATACTGTAAAAATAAAAAAGACAGAGAAAGATTTTGTATCCACAATCCTAGCATATTACGAACAATTAGGAAATATCCTCTAGCGGCTCCTGTCAGCTTTTATAATCCATGCTGCTATGAAAAATTTAATTCTTTTTTATATTTATTTTTCCTTTTCATTTTTTCCACGTTATTTTGAAGCACTCTGTATTTATTGAAAACGTAAGTATAATTTTTCATATCTCATTACATTTTCCTCTGAAGTATTACGATAACAGTTTTATGTTTATTTCCCAGATGTTAAAAGAAGTGTTTTAATAAAATAGCAAGAAAGCAAGCAAGAATGTATGAAAATACTAAATATTGATATATCTTCGAATGTTGTCAAGTTAAAAAAAAAAAATAATAATAAAAACAGAATTTACGCTTCAAATTATAAATTTCGATAAAATTTTGCAATATTAAACTTAGTTTACTAACAATAGCTTTACTTAAGTGAGTTTACAAAGAGAGACTGTGCATTTAAGCAAGAGTGAACGGAATAAGATTTTCCTACAAGATACAGTATATATACTAACTAAATAAAACCATTAAATACTTTTCTATAAAATTTAGAAATGGGAATAGCATTTTTCCTAACTTTCATATAAAGAAAAGAAATCACAAAAAATGTCTGGATAATTTTGTTTAGTCTCGAAATTAATCAATTAAATAATTAAATCTTAATGAAGCGGAGCCATTCATTTGGTATGAGCACTACTCTTTTGGATGACCTTATTAATCTATGCTTTCAGTTAAGTAAAAATAAGTCTTAACTTACGACTTCACTCACATTTTGTGAAATGACAGTTAGTGATTTAACGCCGCTTTTAGTCACTGAGAAAGTTTTAAAACAGGACGTCCTGGGTTTGCCCCATCCACGCTTTCCGGATTCATTTCCTCATTAGAATTTGTATAGACTACAGCTAATGAGTAGGCAAAGTGGACTCTCAAGTGGCCGGACCACAAACGAAAAGCATCATTCCTATTACTTAAATAATAGACGGGTGTAAATAAAAGAATAGAGACGGACTCAGACTTTTGGTCATAATTTTTTTTAGTTGTCATAATTACATTATATGAACAGCTATTGAGTAGTAGCTTGAAATAATTGTTACTAACATCTGCTTGTTAGGATTCAAATTATTTTAACTTCTAAAATATGAAATGATATAGACTTTAGAAACTCTTTCTTAATAATCTACAATAAGTCAGCAGAAAAAGATAGGTATTTTTCGTTTTCAACTTGATGAAGGGTATATTTATGCATGATTTGAAAAGTAGTGATGCACTATTTACAGATTAATTTTAACATGAGAAAAATGGAAATATTTTTGAATGCTTCTTTTTTCTCTATATCAAAGTATTCGAACTTATTTGCCTTTTTGGAAAATTTATCTTTTTCAAATGGGTATATGTTGAAAAAATTGAAGGTGCCCTTGTGACCATCTCATTCCTTTTTTTGTTGTTTTTTGTTTCCTGTTTTCTTTTCCTTATTTGTTTGTTTTTGAGTCATTTGATACTAGCTACTTTAATTAAATTAATAGTAATGTGAAATGTTTTACCTTGAGTTTTATACTTTATAACAGCATTCGACTCTTGAAAAATAAACGAATTAATTCTACATTAAATCCAATCCGAATATGTTTACACGGTTATGTGACTCTAGGAATATTAGAGTCCCACTCTTCTACACTGTTAGAATTACCATTCTGAAATTAAGGTAAAATAACCAGTAGCAGTCCGTTCATCCAATTAACCTCACAGTTAATGGTTAAGAACATTTCTTAACTTTTACGATTTAAACGATAAAACCGTTTACGACTGGTACTGTTAAAAAACCATAAATGCAAAACTATACGATTTTGTAACCATATACCACCAGCATAGTTTCGAAACCAAAAAAATAAAACTTAAACGGACATTGGAGTTCTGTGGATGCTGCACCATCTATGCGTAAATAATAGTTTCGTATTATAATATATAGTCTAGGGTCAACCATTGGACACTAGACTCTAGAAAATTTTATATTATGATATCAACGCTGGTATGCGAACCCTTGATCAGCCGATCATTAGATTGACCGAGAAGCCTTCTCAGCTCAAGTATGTATCCAGCTGCAGGGAACAAAATAGCTTCATAAGGTGAGCCTAGTTGACGCGGATAGAATTCTAGTTGTTAAACCGTATTTAACAATCAATAAATGCTTTTTCTCACACTTAACAGTTTGAATATAATCTTTTCGTGGTTATTTGAATGTTTTTGGTGAATATGTTAAAATAAAAATTAAATAAACTGCTATGCAACCATTTTTTACTGAGAAATATCTAACAGTGTAATAATCCTCTAGCCCACTCTATTTTTTTGTTGTTTATTTCCTGTTTTTGTTCTTTCCCCCCTCTCTTTTTGAATCAGACTTAGATACTAGCTACATAGATTACGTTTTATAGTAATGTGAAAGATTTTACTTTGAGATTTGCGTCTTATAGCTTCATTTGAACTCTTGAAAATTAAATAAATTAATTAATATCCCAATCCAATTCGATTGTAGCATGGTAATGCTTACATAGCTACGTACCTCTAGCAATATCACAGTATGACAATGGTAGAAAGTGTGGAAATTCGAAACATGCATTTTTTTACAGAAATTGTACTTTATCCTAATCTTTTATGGCTTAAACGAGATGCGGTTATTAAGTAGCTGAAATGACTTCCATTCGATTTTCATCATTTCAAACTATATTAAGCAAATGGTATAGTCTATCATTAATTGTTATGATCAACATAATTGTTTATTTAGAGCTCAGGGGATCGATAGTTTGGCATAAGTTTTTATTGCAAAAATTAGTATGTAGTTTCATCGAAATCTTTCTGCTGAAATTGAAATTAACTACTACGAAAGTAAGAGACCAATGTCAAGAAAACTGAGACGGGCACAGCAGGCCTTGGCCCTCCATGGGCTGTCGCGCCACTGAGTTTAGTTTAGTTTTACAAAGAAAGTAAAACAAAATCCCTTCTTACTAGTAAAACTACTATGGAAGCGAACGAAAAAAATTTTTTTTTAAACCTTTCTCTACAAAATGTGACATGGATAAATCAATGGAATAAAAATATAATCGCGATGGGCATGAAATCAGTTCATCCTAAAAAGTCAAGTGAAAAATAAAAGGTGAAGACGGGTAATGTGACTAAGTTTTCGCTCCTTCCAGCGTGGAATCTGCTAAAGCAGATTCCACGCTGAAGTGGAGAACCAAGCAAGACTGCCACCTAAAATGTCAATATTATCTAATTTAGAATTGGTGGCAAAACTTATCTTTTTTTTAAAGCCTGTTGCATTATTTTTTTCACATATTTTACGTACATAATTCCTTACTGTTATACTGTTTGATCAATCTCCATTTTATTTGAAAGCGCTAAGTCAAAGTTGGTAAGAGTGACTATACAAAATTTTCTACGTTATCAGAAGACAATTAAATATTAAATACATATTTTCAATTTTCAAATTGGTATTTGCAGAGTAGACTGGTGATGATAAAAATTTTTTTAGTTGGGGTACAAGTTTTTCAAATGAATCTTATGTCTTGTTGCTTATTGAAATCACGTGTTGACAGATTATGGAAAGATAATCGTTTACTTTCTTGTGTAAATATAATTTAAAATAATATTTATAAAACAAAAAAATTAATGTGCATTAGTTTACCTTGTGTTCATTAAATACTCCTTTTGTAAACGATTTGTTTATCTATCCTTACTTGTTAACCGTCAAACGTTTGGCCACTTTGTAGTTAAAAAACTAACAGGCGTATCTCAGAACGAGATAATTAAAAAATATTTCATCAGGAATTAAAACCTAATTGATAGTGACATAGATATATTTTAATAAATTTGTTAATTATAAAAGGTATAAAGTTTGATCAAACCTTAGATAGGCCACTTTACACATCCTTTCTTTCAGTTGAATCATTTGATCTGTTAAGTTGTTTGATTTCTAGGGGCAAGGCCCTGGAGAAAATAATTTGTATAAAGAAAAAATAATTTTTTTGTACATGTTTGAAAAAAAAAATTAATATGAAAATAAAATAAATTGTATCTAAATTTCTATTTACATACGTCCTTGTAATGTGTTACAAAATCTCATTGGGACAGGTGACAAAATCCTTGACATGACTAAAACCTAAGTTACCCGTTTAATTTCCAGAACACTTTGTAACAGTTTTTTCTTCTAAAACTTTTTTATCTCTTCACTGTTTTTTAAAAATGTTGGCGAAGTTCATGAACGTGAAGTAACTAGCATATTTTGTTGCCAATTATATTGTTTCGTTTTTGTTGCTTTCCTAGATGTTGATTGAAGTTGCAAAAAATGCACAAATGACGTTGTGCATTTTTTTTGCATAATATCTAATGATACATATTTGCTTAAAACAAATATGTAACGCTGTCCTAAATAATCTGATATTTGTAAAGAACATTGGAAAATTTCACCCTATTGCAGAAAAATAATTTTTGTTTAAGTATTTTACTTTTATATCAGGAATTTTTAGCATAATATGTAAATCGTTGTTTTAAAATTGCTGTGAATTTAGTGCAGCTATGAAAGATTTAAACTAAGTTTATGAGTTTATATATAATTGAATAGGTAAAAGAAAATGATAATAATCATCATAATTTTAAATAACACTAATATTTTCTCAATCACCCATTTAATTTTAGGGGGCTAGCCTATAGTTCGCTCTAGCTCTAAAGTACTGATCATTACTGATCGCTGCTTATACAGATCATTTTTATTTATATTTTATCCAATGCAGATCATATTAACTGTTTATCACTATGCCTATCGTTCTTACGGTCCTATGCAGATTATTTTATAACCGTCCTTGAACAGCCGACTCAATTTTCAGTTCACGACTCTCAATGTTCAACTCCGTAGCCTTGCAATTTTGAACCTAATCCAGAAGACAAAAGAACTTCTGGATCAAGTATTGGGAGAAAATCGCCACCGTGGAGGACTTTTTGATTGAATTAACCCGCATTTGTGGTGAATGGAGACGTTAAATGGAGACGAAAACCAAGTAAAGCTCCCATGGTTAGCCTGATGGCAAGGGGACTCAAACCCATGATCCATCTACCAATGAGGATATTTTACGTTAGCACCGAGGTCGGTGCGAGCCTGGTATGGATTTGCAGATATCTTCGCGCTATGACCTCCCTTCTCTTACTGTTTTCACCTTAGTCATGATTAATAGCCTCGCTATTGCTCGCCAACCACTGGATTAAATTGGGTAGTTTTTTTTTAAATATCTTTTTTAGATTTTTTTTATCTTTAGTTATAAGAATACGCGGTTGCAAAAAGTTTACTTGCGATTAGTTCTCTCTTAAATTCGAGAAGCCATTAATATAAACTATTTATTTATTCTAAAATTCATGCGAGACTTAAACAAACTGAAAAGTCTTGTTGTTATGCTGATCTTTCGATATTTGAGTTCCATTAGTTGCAGGGAAAATATATATATATATATATATATATATATATATATATATATATATATAAACTTAAATAATAAATAAACTATAATGAAAGATCATAAAAGCGGATAATCATAGTTTGGACAACCTGTTTCCAACTTCTGCTTAAATTAATTAAGTAAAGAAGTTACGAGAAAAAGAGTAATAACGTCTCTATTAAATAACTTTTCGACAGAGCTTTATATCCAGTTTTTCTATACTGGCCCTTTTACATGAAATTCACTGTCATCGCAATCTAGTCAAGGTTTATAATTATGTTAGCTCTACTATTAGATAAACTTTTGGAAACTTTCGTGGTTTTCCTCTCCAAGTAATGCAGATGCAGATTACTTTTAGTCAGATTCTATGAATTCAACAGCTCCCTTATTTCCCAAAATTGGTTCAAAATTACTGGGCTATTGATAAAACCAATATAATTAACACAATGTTCTTCACCGTTAAAATAATAAAATATATAAATAAATTTATCTCATAAAATGAAGTGAAATCGTGATAAAATAAGAAAATAAAGATGATTTTTTTGGAAAAGGTGGAAAATTTTTATTAAATATATCTTATGGGCTTTAGAAAAATAAGACATAAGCAGAGTATGTTTAATGCCTAAATTATATATACCTTTTTATTTCAATTTTTTAGCATGTTTAAAGGAAGTGAAGTAAGTGGAAGAAGCAGAAAAGAAACAAAAAACCCCCCTTAAATTTCTATTTGAATGCTAGTTGGAAATTTTTTTTATTTTTTAAAGTGAAATTTTTTTTTTTTTTTTTGACTCGGTGTAACAAAAACAACTGATAAAAAGAAAACATTTAGAAAGTTTCTAACAGTTACAAGGAGCGTTTAAATAAATTGCAAGTACTACTGTAAAGATCTTGATGCTAATTAAATTTCAGAATAGAAAACGTGTTAATACAATTTATAAAACAAAAATATTAATTTTCTATTTGCTGTCACGAATTTCAATAGTACCAAAAGAAAGACATCTTTCTATTCATAACTAGTGTCTTGAAAACATCAGGATGAGAGCAATGTGCTTTTCAGGAACAATCGGTACAGTGAATAAATGACCATGACAGGAACAAAGACTTAATTTTCAAAAATTTTTTCGTCGAATGTAGGACTATTCAGACTATTTAAGTTTTGACCACTTAAGGTGGAAATTAAATTTTTTTAAAGAGAATGACACAGCTAATGAAGTGAATGCTGAATTAATGTCGAACTAATTTGATTAATGAATTATAAATAATTTATTTTTTTAAAATTCGTGTTTCATAATTCAAAGCGGCTTCCTAATTGTCTTAAGATGTGGTGATATGTAATACATCTTTGGTTCTACAATAAGATGCGTTTTTGTTTATTCATTATAGTATCTTATGTAATATTTTTAAGAAATTGCAAGTGTGTATCTGACGTGAAGAAATCGTGTTTTTCGTTAACGAATTTCGGTCCACCATATTTATAGTAAACAGGATGTCATACGGAAAGGAAGACCTAAGTGAAGCTCTTTTGAAGAACAATATAGCTGAGTTTTAGTGATTAAAAAGTGTTTTGATTTGCATTTTTAAGATGCATTGAAATTCGGTGGTTAGTGTAATAATATTAAGAAGGCTAGAAATGCTGGTTGCAATTTAATCCCGAGACTCTTGAAGCTTATTTTGAAGAGCTACATATTTCTTTGAATAGGATTAGGTCAAAAGCTAAATTTAATTATTACATCTTATAAGTAGCAATAACAGCGGACTCTTGTAAATTTTCAATAAAAAAGAAAAATAGATGGAGGATGTCAAACAATTGCGTGTCATATAGAGGAAAGTTGAAGTGCAACGCTACGAATGGTTTGGCTTAAAATTGATTATTTTAAATGAAATGCAAGGGTGGCGCCAGAGTTTGCTCAACAGGGGATGCAGCCTTCCTCGGTAGGAGGTCTCAATGATAAATAGATAATTTAATGTCATAAACTATTATTTTTATGCTGAAAACTCTTTGAAAAGTGGTAGGTTGATGAAGTT
This sequence comes from Parasteatoda lunata, assembly GCA_949128135.1. Taxonomy (NCBI): domain Eukaryota; kingdom Metazoa; phylum Arthropoda; class Arachnida; order Araneae; family Theridiidae; genus Parasteatoda; species Parasteatoda lunata. Next base: position 48,417,912 of record OX421980.1, read on the forward strand.
GTAGTTGTCGATTCCAGAGAAATGCTGTTCATAGGGTTAGATAAATTGTGAATAAAAGAAATTATCCAAATAATAAAATTTTTTTAAATTTTTTTGAAGCATAAAATTTAGAGTTCCAAACTGTTTGCTGCAAGTCCTTTCAATTTTTTAAAGTATCGCGGTTTTAAATTGACGCAATTTTTTTTTAAATATTTAAAGACTGCAAAAAGACAAAATGAAATTGCTTGCAATAATAAAATGTGTATCTAAATTGTACTAAACTAATGGTATATGTTCTAAACATTTTCAGTAAAAAAATCACCATCTTTAATATTTTGCAATTTTTAATTTTATTTTAATAATACTTTTCTTTTAGTTTCAAAGGGTATAAATCAGAATAAATATTAATCGTTACTTGTCTAATGAAAAAAAAAAAGGGAGGACAAAATTTTGCAGTTTACTTTTACAAAACAAAAGCGTGATAATTTTATGGGATTATTATGCAGACATGGCATTTTATTTTTTCATTTCATACAAAACTTTCGTAAAAAGATTTACAAAAAACGGGAGTAATTGTAAAACCATTGTAAGAATTAAGATATTTATTTTACAACCGGTATTAACTCATACATTTGATATGTTGATTTTAATTCTAAACCCCGTAGTTAAGAAATTTTGAGTCCAACTCAATGTATAAGGGAACTCTGTGGTCATACGATATGGTAGGATAAACTCACCTTTATGGTCAGGACATTTTAAGTGGAATAAACTCACACTTGATTTACATCGAAAGTAAAATACTAAAATTTTCCACGCTTAGCCAGATGGTACGAGTACTTTCACCCATATGATTAATCTATCACCGCATCGTATGCCAGCATTATTGTCAGGGCAAACTTAGAGAAGTATACAAATTTGAGCCTAAGCCTCTTCAATAAAAGTGAGTTCTATATCACTCATCATTTAAGTCAAACTGATATAGGATATTTATTATTCAAATTATAAAAACTATAGAAAATTTATTACGCAGTTTTATAAATTTCGTCACAAAGTCAATGTAATTAAAAGAGTTACCGAGCAGTTCTGTCATTCTTACGGTGTTATTTGACAATTTTAGATTAAGATGTGTGTATGATAATATAAACAACAAATATATAAATAAAATTAGATTAAAGCTAGTTGAATGAATTCTCTTTCTTTTCAAGTTTTTAAATATTTTCTTGACAAGAGGTCAAACTTCCCTGATGTGAGGAGAGGTTACAATCGTGATTTTTAACACCCATTTTATTAATATTACTCATTAAAACAGCAAATGCAAAGCCTTGGCTCTATAGAGAGACAGAACGTTCCAGCTTCCAATTCTCATATCCAAATCGTTTCCATGAAGATTACCATGATATTATTAAATACATAGAAATAAATAGAATGAATTAGATCGCCCACGTGATTCGAATGAGTGACGACAACACAATAAAAAAGATACTGCTTTTTAGACCCACTGGAAAAAGAAAGCGGGGAATGCCGTGGTTGAGATGGGCTGACTCCGTGGAGTCTGATTTTCTCGCAATTAATGAAAAAAATTGGAGATCAAAGATAAATCGGAAGTCGTCATGGAGAAATCTTCAGAGGAAGGCATTGGCTCACATTGGGCTGTCTGGCAAACTATGATGATGATGATGATGACTCATTAAAACTTCATTTCTTCAAAAATAATCTTAATAAATAAATCGGCAACTTCTCATGGTACGGTAATAACACAAGCTTTTTTTTTTAACAAAAAATAATTGACCACCTCTCACCTCTTTATACAAGTCCTACTGATAACTTGATATTCTGATAAGCATAGATATTGCATCTCTACATTAATATCTTAACTCATATATGAGCAATTAGTATTAATAAATATATACACTATTTAAAAGCAAATTAAATCGAAGAACGACGAATAAATTTAGTACTTTATTTTCTCCCAAAATAATTAAGAACGAGAGATAAGGAATTAGAACTTAAAAACGATTTATGAGAACTTTAACAATGTTCAAACATTTTTTATGCACTACAACATTTTGCAACCAATTCTAAATTTAAATCTGGAGAAAGTGAGCTTGTACGATAATCAGTCTCAAGTTTGGACACGCCGTCGCCTGTTGATGAGTTTCCTGTTGATGACTTTTATTCATTAAAAATTCATTAAAATTGAAAGTGAAAATAATTTATTAAAATTGGTTACAGATGCAAACATCTTATTTTCAGAGAGATAGTGAGTTACATAACCGTTATCAGGTGAGGGGTAAACAAACTGGGTCTAACATTTTAAGGGGACGGGGAAAAGCAAGTTTTTTTCGTACAACGGTAGAGAATTGAAATTTTTTGTTAGGTTAAATACCAATATTTTCCTGTATTGTTCTCCTTGCTTATTATTATATGCTTTTTTAATAAATTAAAATTGATAACATCTCCATTGATGCTGCTTTTGAAAAGAAAGTGCTCCAAATATCTAATACGAGGTTTGACCATTGATTGATAGGCAGACGTTTAGGTCCCCTATCGAGAGGGGGCTCATATAAAGGAGGCGCATCATGTTTTTGCCCATATACCTACTTTTTGGAATTTGTTAACACGTTCGGCGGCATTCATTTCTTTGTCTTTTTTCTGTTTATGGTACTTTTTTATTTATCCTTCGAGCCCTCGGCAGTTTCTGTCCCCGAGACAATTGTTTCTATTTCTCCCCTACCTCCTTCAGTGCGACCTTGATTACACCACATGATTATTACATGAATAATTTTCCTAAATTGTCATATAAAATAAAAATGTCCGTAACTTTTTCACTAAAATTCTAGTATTTCTAAATTTCCCATAAAATGTTACACGTGTTCCCGGTTTTACACCACTAGAGGGATAATACGTTTTATCTTCGCTGATTAATTCCCTTATACATTATGTTTACGACATTATATGCACACAAAATAATCGAAGTTAATTGTAAAAGTCACAGAATTATTGCTATTTTTTATGGCGTAGGATTAAACTATAACTACTCTTCTAAATTTTCTCGAGGTTGAATAACTATAGAGAAAGGTGAGTATTCACACGGTTCTTTCATGTCTGAAGTTAGTCAAAAATCTTCTAAATGCATTTTTAGAAATTCTAAAACATTCACTGTAAAAAAAAAGTTTCTCAAAATTGAACAAAAAGTGGTCAAAATAGCTCAGAAACAAATATAGTCGAATTTGAAAGCTCCATGTATTCAAAATTGAAACAACCTATACTCATTTTTGAGCAAAATGCATAGTCTCAAAAGTGATATGGAGAGAGAAATAAGGGAGAGAGATGTTCGTTGGCTGACAACTGGATTCGAACCAAAGACCTCCGGGTTCTTCGGAGAAGGACGCGCTAACCCCCATAATTGTACACCCCAGTCGAAGGAGAGTTAGGATGCTTTATAAAGTGATTATCGCAATGTCTCGACATAATGTACCAATTTCTAATTTCAATGGTACAATGTGTTGTAATTTAAAATATATGGTCCTAATAACTTAGTCAGGAGATCGGTAATTTTTTCGCTCATTTCTTTATATCTTAAACACTTTTTAGTGAATAGAATGTATGGCATGATGTGTCATTGCAACGACTACTATATAAAGCTTCATAGTTTTACCTTGGACTAAATTGTTTGGTCATTTTTACCTATTTAGTCTATTTTCTATAATGATGTCTAATCGCTAAAATGGTGAATAGTGAGTAATACTTAAAATATATTCTTTGATTATCAGTGCGAGTATAATAATTTAATATATTTTATGATTGAAAAAAATTAATTTAATTTGCATTCCAAGTAAAAAAAGCCTTCGAAATAATTTTTAATTTCAATCATTTTTTTATTTTTCATTAATTATTTTTAGTTCTAGTTTCTTAAAACTAATTTCTGATAGAAATAAAATTAAAATAAAAGATTATTTAAGCCACATATTCATATCAGGCCATCAGAGCTTAAAAAACTTTATTCATACCCCACAGAGAAAGAATAAGAAGTACTACATAAGATGTACTGAAATTTACTTTTGACTCACTCATCGTTTATAGTTTTGCTTTTTTCCCCCTCGAATGCTTAGAATTTGAATGGTCAGTATTGAGTCCTTTAAAATATTAACGAACTCCTATTGTGAGAAATGGGCCTCAGGAAGGAATCCATAAATCCGCTCTCAAACTTTATTTCGATTTGAAAAGTGGTAAATAAATCATAAAATCGTAATTTTTTTAAACAATAAAGCTCTCGTTGCAATAAATATGAAAACTTGAGGTGAACATGATCTAAATATTTTTGCATGTTGAAAGACTACAAACAATATGTTTTTTTAAATTTTTCTGTTGTTTATGATATATCGTTATGCTTTTAAAGATCATGTTCACGAACATTTCTCATCACCTGTCAATTTTTTGCCCCAAGGTACCTTAAATACTAGATAGTTTTTTTATTCTTTAAAAAAGATATTTTCTCTTTTTTCCAAAATCAATCCTAAATTTTTTCGCATTGAACTACATTTTAAAAATCCGTGTTCAAAGAACTAGAAGCGGAAAAGGTTCATGTTTATTACAAAATGAATGAACGTAATCTACTATAGGTATGTTTTCATTCATAAAATTGTGCATTGTGTAAGCATAATAGCATGATTAAAAAAAGAAACATTAATAGAAATGAAGAGGAGGAGTTCCATGACGCAATGGAGGATGGTGATGGGAGGGAAGCAGCAATGTCTCACTGAAAGTTGATTGTCGGACCGTGCCGTACGTTCTTCCGCTTGGCTTTCCGGCATGGCCGACAAGAAGAAATTGGCTAGCTTAGAGTTGAACAGTTTTCCGGCAAACAGGGGATCACTAGCCGGTGGAGAGGGATCAGCAACAACAGCAATGGCAACTTCGAAAGCAACCGATGATGGCCTGCCCGAGCGGGGCAACTGGGTCGGAAAGCTGGACTTTATTATGTCATGCGTGGGTTATGCTATTGGACTCGGTAATGTTTGGAGATTCCCTTACCTTTGCTACAAAAACGGAGGCGGTATGTTTAAACTTTTGTAATTTTTTTAAATGAAAATGCCCTAATTTTTTTTACAAAAATATGTAATTTTTTTTTGAAAGCATGATATCGCAACCTAAGTTTTAGTGTTAATTTTATTAAAATTTAAAATTTATTTTGCTCCAATAAAGTATTATTATTAATTTGTTTAAATAAAAACACTTTTTTTTGTGGAATGCATAACTTTTTTATTTTTCCCTCATTAGAGTGTTTTGCATGAAAGTGTTGGAAAGTTTTGTTAAATGTCATTAAACGCAGCCTAATTTGTATGTTTTAAACATGAAATTAAGTTATTGTTATAATTCTATATTTATGAATATTCATATAGAAAATAGATATAATAAGAAAATCGATATTAATAGAAGACGCTACAATATTTGGAAAGTTTACTTTCATATTTAAAAGGATTAAAGATATTTTTGAAATGTAATATTTTTAACAGTTAATGAGCAAATTTATGTTTTAAAATAACAATGCTTTCACGACACTCACAATTTTGTTCATAGTTTCTAACAGGTTTCGAAAAATAAGACGCGTTTAAATGATATATGTAAGTGCATTTATGTGAGTAAATGAGGTTTATAAACACATTTCTGCTTGTAAATGATGTTTATAAACACATTTTTGTGTGTAAATGATATTTGTAAACAAAAACATGTACGTAAATGTTGTATGTAAAAACATTTATGTATGTAGATGTTTGCAAACACAATTACGTACGAACATGGCTTATCTAAATGCAACATTTATGTATATAAATGAATCAAATTAATTTTTTACACTTCATCTTATTAGGCATTTGATAACTCAATGATATTAACATCTTTAATTAATCAATTCCTTTTTACCGTTATTAATTTAATCTTCAGTGTTATTGTTTGCTTTTCAGTTGCAAAATTCTCTGTGTATAGTTGCAAAATTATTTCCTATTTAATATTTAGGGCATATATACGAATATGAAAGCGTTTTATTCAATTCAAAAAATCAAAGAAAATACTTTTCATGACTGCAAACTTTTTGTAATTATTTGAAGAATGTTATAATTTATTCAAACTGTAAGTTTAAGTAAGTTGAATCATTATTTTTCAATCCAAACTAAAAATATAAAGATATAAGTTGAACTAAAGAAATTTAATAATTTAAACAATCCTTAATTTAGAAATTAAAAAATTTCTTCTATCAATTTTTTTCAAATTTAGTCAGTATTCTTACTAATAAAATTCAAATGAATGTAATATTTATGGAGCAAAAAAAAAAACAAAAAAAAAAAAACATTGGGGATGAAAGAAATATTTAATGAAAATTAAATGGAACTTTGATTAAATATATATTAATTGGGGCCATTTATCCCCTCCAAAATTTTGGAGATTTTAGCGTGGGAACCGGAAATACACGTGTCATATGAATATTTCGTTTTAGAGATAATAAATAATTTAAATGGCTCTTTGATGCAACTTGGGCAAGAATAACATTCGAATGAGATTTAAAAATCATGACTAATTGGATTATATTATACAGTATCAAATCAGCAAAATCAGTCTTCTTATCATCTTCATAATATTTAGTTAGTCTCATCTCTGAATGGCCTTGATCATTAAGGTTATGACCTTATCCTTATATCGCAGATTACCTCAGCATTTTGAAAAAAGTACTAAAAAATATTAAAAAAATATTTTTTCCGGTTTAACCTTTAAGTTATCATTAAGTATCATTCAAAATTCGCACTTATTAATAAAAATGACTTATTCTGAACTGATAATCATGAAAAATTTTAAAAATAGCATCAGCTTAAATATAGATTGATAGAAATTCTTTACAATTTGCAGGTTTCAGAGAATCATTTTTAGCATTTTTATAGTTATTTTGCTATAGAAATATATTTAATATATACTTAAAACTCGATTAACAGAAGTTTCTCTTTTAGGTTATAAATATTTTTTATTTATTTTTGTATTTCGTTATGATTATTAAAGTTTATATCACACAATTTCTGATATCTTTATTATCTATGAATATAAAGCCCTCTTTGGATGAAAAAAAGGAAAGACTGACATAGTTCAATCGAAAGTTAGAACGAAACACGCCTTGTACTTAATTGATAACTGGTTAATATTAATACTGGTTTAGGAAAGGGAACGATTTGAGAAATTAACTTTGAGATGAAATTAGGTATATTAGTAGCTTACCTAAAGAGTTAATTGTGTTTAAAATTTTTCCCACTTCAAATATATAAACACACAACCCAATCAATTCCGAGAAAAACGCATTCGAAAATTTAAGCACAGTTTATATATCAGCTCAGTTTCCCCTTTGCTAACTGTGCAGTGGCCTGAGTGTCAACATAGCTACTTGCCGCTTGGGGCTCGATTTGCGTAGTGGATTACTTTATTTTCGATAGTTATGATAAAGATTTTATTTGTTAAATTCATTGTATACTCATATTATTAATTTGAATAATTTTAATTTTAATTTTTGTTTTAAATTTTTTGCTTGTTAGATGGTACTTAATATTTTAATTGTATTTGTATGCATTCAAGAACCAACTATTAAATTTGTTTCAAAATTCAAAAAAGTTCAAACGGATATGGTCAGAAGCATATTAATGTCATAATAACGTCATAAAAGTAAAAATAGTAAACAAAAGAAATATTGACTCTTTCAAAACTACTTAAAATCTTATGTGGATAAAGAACCTATTTTTCTACTTATCAACTCTAAGGGTGGGCATACAAATCCTTAAATACTTGATGAAATCGTTCAGGATGACAATATATTACTTATTTATACAATTAAAGTTATTCCTTTCAAATGTACACTATGGTACAACCTTGCGTCTTTTATTTTATTTACAAGTGAAAATGAGGGAGGGGGGAGTAAGTAAAGCATTTACAAAATTCTGAATATTTAATCAATAAAATTCAAGAAATAATTTCTCATGATGATGCATTCAAGTACAACTAATATTTCATCAACAATTGCCATCGCCAATTTTTAGCAAAATGATAAGATAAGCTTAGTACACTTCAGCTTTCGGAAGATAGAGAAATCTTTCAAAATGTTAATGAGGAAAACGTTAACGAGGAGCAACGAGGAAAACGTTGTTTATATAAATAGCTATCGTTTATTGATTGTGCAAGGTGCTAAATTTTTTTTAGTTTTTAAATCTTTTTTGCAATAATTTTCATCCTAACTATTGTTTGTAAAACAAAATATATGAATAAAATTTATTTACAAAAGATCTGACTTTAATCATTATTTATGTATAATTTTTGAACATAATTATTTTATATAAATATTGAAGTATTACTGTAATTTAAATATGAAATTAAAACTAATGTATCAAAATACAATAAAAATAAAAATACGTATATTTTGATTATTAATATTATGAAAACAGTAAACTGATTTAAGAAAATCATCGTTAAAAATGAAAAATAAAGTAATTCATAGCGTGAAACGAATCCCGAGCGTCATCATATCAAGTAAGTTCGTTGCTGCACATACTACTTTGTCGTTAGGGAAAGAGGAAAAACTCTATTAATTTATAAACCGTTCTTAAGTTTTCAAATTCGTTTTTTTTTCGAAATATGCTGGCCCGTGCTCTTTATAACTTAACAGGTGAATACCTCTATAGTACTATTATTTTCATCCCCAAGGGAATTTCCTAAGTCATATCCTCTTCTTGGGAGAGAAAAAAAGATATTGGTCGAATGTTTCCTCCACTTTCAACTGTTTTAACTTTTAAATATCT